>JAVJIF010007652.1:157500-174957 GCA_038442645.1 Agave tequilana
CAAAAAAAAAAAACATGCATATCTTAAGTACAAAATAACATATGATAAAGTCTAGGTTACTATACTAGCATATGATCAGCAAATAAAATATTTTTAAAATCGAGAATGAGATGGTTACCAATATCGGTGTAGCCAACTTCATTTCTCCAAACCGAGGTGGTCCTCCCACCAAAACTCCTTGATAGTCCATTAATTTATCCAACAAGCCCAATAGCATTCACATCAAAGGCACCGATCCTCTCACGTGTTGTAAGAGCCCACACCTGCATCAAAAATAATTGGTGTAGATTTTGGTACTCATATCTTCTTGGATCCACGGGAGTTGGTAGCATTTTGAATCCCAACATTGGTATTTGAAACATTTATTCTATCATAACAAAATTGTGTCAAATGGCCTTTGCGGTCACAATTGTGTACAAATGTACACTCTAGCATACATATGAGTGTGAGCATAGTGTGTATGTGGTGTATGCCGTAGAGGGTGTGTATGCATATGTAGAACTTATTTATTTTGAAATAAGGTTTTCAATCTTTTATAGTCAAGCACATTGACTCTAAGTAAAGCCTAAACAATCAATCTTTTTTTTCAAAACACAAATATCATTTTCAACAATGGAAGAAACAACATGAGCATATAAAATCTTTTCTCTTAAAAGAGAAATCTTTTCTTTTTGAATCAAATCATTTTTCAAAGACTCATTTTCATTCGAAACAAAATCAACTTGGATTTTCAAAGAATCTTTTTCTTTTAAAATCAAAACAACTTGGTAGAATCATTTTCTTTCAAAATAAAGTCAAGTTTTGAAGATAAAATATCTTTTTCTTTTAAAGCATTCTCCTTTTTTTAGAAACAAAATCAACTTTATTTTAATGAATTATTTTCATTTAAAACAAAATCAAGCTGAATTTTCAAAGAATCATTTTCTTTTAAATCACATCTTTTTCTTCAAAAACACAATCTAGTTTTGAATATAGAAACTTATTTTTCTTTTTCAATTGTAAACTCTTATTTTCAACAATTTATATTTTTCAAGTAAATCTTTATAAAATATAACAAGTTCATCATTCAACATATGAGCATACTTAAATACTAACATTATCTTTAGATGTACTTGTACAATCATTTAGATCGATTTTCGAGTTTACCTCAAGGGAGTCATTCCCTTGGACCATGTAACATGCTTGGTCGGAATCATCTTCATTTAATTCTCTTCTCAAATTGTTTGAACCTTGTTCCTAAGAGAGATCAACATGTTCCACACTGAAAAAGTAGAATCACAATTAGAAACCTTAGAAAGATAAGCATTGTTAAGTGTTTTCATTAGTGCAATCATGCTTGTGTATTAGCCTCAAAATAATTATCATTTTCAATATATGATCTTTTAGTGGTGGCAAGATAAACATGTAATTCTAAAGCTTTAAGATGTGAACTCATTTTAAATTTTTACATGTCAAAATAAGAAACATCAAACATAGGCGGAGTAAGATAATCCATAAGTGTGTTAAAGAAATATGTGATTAGCAAAATAAGAATCATTCTTTGGTAGTTAAACCGAATATCAGGAGCACTAGCTCTGATACCAATTGAAATCACCTAGGGCGTAAACAGGTGATATGCAAATCTATGCGGGAAAATAAAAACTAATCAATAATAATTCTACACAAAGATATTAACACATAAATAATTGCAAACTTACAACCAAAAAATGAAGCCGTATACCCGTGAGGGGCTCTGAACTTCTCCTTGTGATTTTTCTTAAATAAAAGTTGGGGTGCGTAATTGCTCTTGTGTATAGAGAGTTCAAACAAATAATCTTAAGAGAAGAATAAAAATAACTACTATATTTGTGCTATAATATAAAGGAGTAAGAGTTAAAGAGATCAAACAAAAGCCAATCGCAAAGACAGAAGATTGTTATCGAGGTTCAAGCCACTGGCTCTATGTTTTCGCCTTCACCGCAATGAAAGATTCCACTCTAATCGCTCCCGATTACAATTGAAGTTGATCCCGCAAGATCACTCAATGCCACAACACTGACAAGCTTACTTACTCGTTCCCGCAAGAACATAAACGCACAAGCCCACAAGCTCGACCGAGACCACAACCTCCAATAACTCAATTATAAAAATGAACACTGGTGATTAATACTTGATCACAAACCAAACTCTCTTACAACCTCACTTATAAAATAGATAAAAATGAAAGCTCAAGTGTAGATGAGAGAAAACAGAGATTGAGAATTGAAAAGCACTAAAAAACTTTCACAAAAAATCTTTTTGAGAACTTGTTTTGAAAAACTTGTTGTATAAAACTTCTTATTAAAAATACTCTCTAGTCAATCCTATTTATAAGGCAGGGCTAGAGACTAATTTTCAGCAAATTCAAGCAATCAAAACATTTTAGAAATCTTTAAAAGCACAACATAGTCGTTGGAAATGAACCTGAACATGTTTGAACAGAAAACTAGTCATTATAAGGCAAAACAAGCAAGTTTTGGCTAAGAAATGTTGACAGTTATGTTGGGCGGTCGACAGGCCAAGTGACCTGCACATAAGTAAATTTCATGCATAGATTTGAAGGTCAAAATATTAGAATTTGAAAACAATAATATATGAAGAATTTGTAGACTTTTAAGTTATCTTTCTAATGAAATAAAGATCATATGAATCAGATAATAAATTTGAAAGATATGATAAAAATATGGAAGGATGTTAAACGAAAACTGTGAAAACTGTTTTCACCTCATAGACTTACTTAAAGTAATATTGATAACTAAAATAGTTGAATCTGAATATAACTATATAAGAATATATTGTAGACATTTAAGTTATCTTTATAATTCAACTAGAATCACATCAAACAAAAATCAGAGTGAAAAATTTGTTGGCCCAAAGGCCCATCACTCTAGTTTTGATGATGATTAACTCATGTAGATAGTACTAATGATCTTGTGTTTATATAGTTTCAGATGTTTGATTAAGATCTTAGTAGGTGTTTAGCTTCAACTAAAGATTCGAAGTCAAGTTTTGAAACTAGCATGTATTGATTCAAGAGCTCGCCATCTAGATCGCATCGAGTACTCAAGAGAAATCTACCTCATTGGATTAAGGTTAGGGCCAAGTCAAGAAGGAGAAGAAGATTTTCAAGAGAAGATTTTCATGAAGATTTGTGTCATGTTTGTAAGTGTCAAGATTTATTTTTTAGATAAAATGTAAATGATAGATTAGTTGTGGATTGCTCAAGCTCATATACACACAAAATTTATATGTGTTTTCATAAAATAGTTTTGATTTTAGAAAATACTGTTTTAGTTTTTGAGCTTCAAAATATACATCCTTATGTTTCATGATTAGATTTCATCAAAGCAAGTTTATATGGTTTATATGTGTTTGGATTTCATCCAATCACATTGTTAGTTCAAATGTTTAGAAAAACTTTTTTGGTGATTTTATATCATATGTTTGAGTTTTGTATTTATCAAAACTTATTTTAGAGCTTATTGTCAAATAAATAGATATTTCATCTCATATGTGTATTGGATCATATCCATACACACAAAGCTTCAAAAGTATTTAAAATATTTTATTTTTATATTTGGAGAAGTTTTAGAAAAATCGTTTTTCAAATGAAGATTGATTTTGAAAAATACGGATTTTTGTTTATGACAAAATTTCTATATCACAAAAATAGTTCAAAACATTTGTAATATGTGTTGACTTTTGATCACACGTATTTGTACTTCAAAGTATTTTAATGAACTTATTTTTGTAGATTTTTGTGATTTTATGGAATTTTATAGGAGTTTATATGACTAAGTTTTTATACCTAAAATTTGCTGACCTGGCCTTCTGCCAGTCGACCGGCCGGTCGACCGAGACAGAAGTCAGTCGACCGGACTGTCGACTGATGTGCGCAAAACATGCACGACCCTTTGGTTTGTGGGCAGATCGACCGGGCGGTCGACCGTCCAGAGAGTTTTGTTCTCTGGATCTGGCCCCGGTCGACCAGGCGGTCGACTGGCAGGTCATGCCCAGGGCACAATCGATCGGGCGGTTGACCGGTAGGCCCCAACGGTAAAAAATATAACCGTTGGCCGGTCGACCGGCCGGTCAACTGATAGGTCATTTTCACCTGCAGTTTGACTCCAATGGCTAGTTTTGGGAGTCTATAAAAGGGGGCTGTTTTTTACTGTTTTCTACAAGATTTTAAGAGAGTTTTAAAGTCAGTTTTTTCTACCTCTCTTAGGATTTTTCTCCACTTATTTTAGGGCTAATATTTTCATATCAAAAGTAGAGTTTTCAAGAGTGTTTTCAAAAGAGATTTTTTTGAGTTTTTCACCACAGCTCTATCTTGTTTTCTCATACCAACTTGAGCTTTCCATTGCTAAATCCATCCTGTAGGCGCTTTATTGTGAGAATTATTTTTGTGATCAAGAGAAATGATCAAAAGTTTACATCCTTTTATTGTGAGGAGTTGTAGAGGTTGTGACCTCGGTGAAGAGTGTTTTGTGGTGATCAAATGAAGTGATCACCGTGTTCCAACGTGTGGTGGGAGGAGTTGTAAGAGGTGCGGCCTCGACAAGCTAGTGTGCTTGAGTGTGTTTTTCTTGTGTGAACAAGTGAGGGACTTGCGGGTCCATGAGTTCTAGTGTGAACTCATTGTAGGTGTTGCGACACCGAGTGATCCAGTGAGATCGATTCTAGTGAAAATCCTTCATAGTGTTGAAGGTGGGACGTAGAGTAAGGATGCTCGAACCTCAAAATAATTCTCCCCTGTTTGTGATTGCTCTCTCTCTCACTTGTGTTTATATATCTTGCATGTTTATCTTGCTTATCTCTTTATATGCTTGATATACTTGTGCTCAATTGATATATACTTGGGATTGTTTGCTCACACTTGTATTCAACTATAAGATCCATAATGGCACCTCAACTCTTAATCTAGAGGAATCTTGAGGAGATAGTCCGAGCGCTTCACCGAAAATTTGGCTACATTCTTGTATTATACCTTGTGTGTTAGCTTAATAGATTTAGTCTGCATAAATAGTTTTTAATTCTGCATCATTCATCATTAAATTAGCTAGTACACCTATTCAACCCCCTTAGGTGTATCTTCAATTGGTATCAGAGCTTGGTGCTCTTGATTTGGGTCTTACAACCTAGAATTAAAGATTCTCATTTTAGCTAATCACTATTTTTAAACACACACATGGATTTTATGACACCTTCCATGTTTGATATCCTTAACATCCAAATTTGAAAAGTTAAGATGTCAATATACCTCAAAGCCCTAGGGATTCATGTTTATTTTACCACTTTTAAAGATTCTTATTGCTTAAATGGCAAACATCTTGAGGTAAACAAAAAAGCCCTTCATGCTTTAAAGAGTACCCTAAATGATGATTATTTATGTAGGGTTGCTAACTTTGATTCGGTTTTTGTAGTATGGAACACACTAGTCTCCCTTGATGAACAAAAATAATACTATATGGGGAGTGACTCGGATGATGGAAGTGATGCTTCCAAATGCTACATGGTCCAATGGGATGACCCATTTGAGGTAAATTCTGAATTCGAGTTAGAAGAAGATATTGACATGCCTTATGATGATTTTGCATCTTTTTGTCAAAAACTTCTTGAAAAATATGAATTGTTGAAGAAAGAATAAGATTCTTTTAAAAATAAATTTGAAATTATTTCAAAAAAAATGAATTTATGAAAAAGGAGAATATTTTCTTCTCTTCAAAATTAAATGATGTTTGTGAAGGAAATAATTCATTGAAAAATAACATTATTTTGGTAGAAAAAGAAAAAGAGATTGTTTTGGAAAAAATAACTCTTTGAAAAGAAAACTTGTTTTGAAAGAAAATAAAAATATTTCTAAAAAGAAAAAGATTGTTGACTCTTATGCTCATATCTCTTCTTCCAAAATTAATAATGATATTTACATTATGAAGAAGAATATTGATTGTTTGGTCTCCACTCTGATCCAATGTGCATTTAATCACTCTAAACTAGAATCCATATTTCACAAGAAACAAATTTCACACATGCATGCACATTCTACACGACATACACCTCATGTACACCATGATCACACCCATTCTTATATATATATGCTAGAGTGTACGCATGTACATATTGTGGCCGTAAAGGCTATCTTGCAAAGTTTTGTTTTGATAAGATAAATCATGTAAATTTTATAAACAAAATGTTTGAATTCCTTATAATACTAACCCCCGCGGACCCAAAAAAAATGGGTACCAAAATCCCTACCTCTTGCGTTTGATGTAGGTGTGAGCTCTCACATGACGTGAGAGATATATGCCTTAGTGGTGGATGCATGAGCTAGATGGACATACCAAATTGTTGCATCGCTATCAAGGATGTTTGGTAGGAGGACCTGTTGGGTCCCTCTCTTATACCAAATGTAGGATCTATAATCAAATCAACACAAACACTAGATAGGAAGGATTAATTGTTAAGCAAATAAGTAAACTTGCAATAAGGAAAACAAATCTCAGAAATTGACAAATGCAAACAAAGAGATTTATTCTGGTTCGGTCCTTGTAACCTACATCCAGTCCCCAAGCCACCCGCTTGAGATTTTCCTTTATCCTTGATCTTGCCACCCAAAATCAATACAACATGTACACCACTTGTCGAATCCCCTTCTCCAAATGTGTACACCTTCTCTTCCATCAAGAGAACACCTTCTCTTCTACCAAGAGAATACCTTTACCTTTGTACAACTGCCTCTTCAACCAAGAAGCCTCCTGTGTACAAATAAACACTTTGAGAATTACAATACTTTTCCTATAGCCTTGATACTGAATGTGTATGTGGATAAGGTACAGTATAGGAAAGATGAACTTTAGAGAACTTCACTAATGGAATTGTCTTTTGGTGAAGAACAGAAGTTAGGAAATCAGTTTTCAGGTTTTTCTAGAATTTGGCTTTGGAAAACTGAATGAAAATCTTGTTTGTCTTAACCTTTGGCCTTAGGAATAACTTCCCTATTTATAGCTGTAGACTAGGGTTAGTTAGGGTAGTTATAGGACCAATTCAGACATTTTAAACGTTGGAAAACGTTGCCAAATGAATCAGATAATAGAAACTGTCCAACAGTCAGAAACTGCCTATAGTCGACTAGGATACTGAGTTAGTCGACTAGCCTAGGCAAAACTTCAACTATTAGTCGACTAGGTTTAGAGATTAGTCGACTAGGGATATGTCTGTTGGAAAAATTGGTTTCTGGATAACTGAATATAGTCGACTAGAAATGTCTGTTGGTCGACTATAAACTTTGTTAGTCGACTTAGGAATTTGGTGTAGTCGACTAAGTTTTGATTCAGAAAGAAACAGAGAGTTGGATAATTTTTGTATCTAATATTAGTCGACTTGAAAACTGGGTTAGTCGACTAGAGTATCTGTTAGTCGACTAGGTAGGAAAGTCAAGTCGACTAATTTGCATTCAGAGTCCAAACAGAGAGTTAGGATTTTGGTTTTGGAATGGACTAGTCGACTAGAGGTTTTTGGCAAGTCGACTAAGTTGGGTTAGTCGACTATATCAATAGGGCAAGTCGACTAGGAAAGGATTTTTGTGTAAGTTATCAAGGCTTTTACATGCTATTTCATCTTTACAAACCACACTCTATCAACTCTCCTTGGCACATCTTGATCATGTAGAACTCTTGATTCTTCATTTGTTTAGAGCTCCGAATGTCATGCATCGCAAACGTCTTCATCGAAACATGTACCAACATTCTCCCCCTTTTTGATGACGACGCTTTGTGTGCACAAGTCCTCCCCCTGCAGAAGATATGTTATCTTTTCCTCCCCCTGCAAAAATGGGTTATAACAGATAGAAAAAATATTTTGTTCTCCCCCTGCAACAAATATATTAGTACATATATACGTAATTGATCTTTATCAATTTTTATATGGTACCTGCAAGATAATCATTAGTTGGTACCAAATATAAAAGATCATATCTAACCTTTAGGACTCTAAATCCATTTAGAATTTGGTTTCCACCTGTTAGTATATACATAATTGCAAGAATCACATATATCATGCATGTATGAAGCAATATATGTATTTTTATCATAAAAGCTTAAATTCTTTGGAATCCATATAAACTTACTTTTCTTAGTCTTACTTTTTACAAAATGACTATATGGATTACTGTAACATGAAGATTTTGCAATATAACCAATACCATGTTTATCATGTGACAATTTCTGAAAAGATAATAGATCATTTAATTTTCTTTTCCTTTATTAAACTTAGTCACATTTTGCAAAAGATCTTCATATTTATTTCTGAAAACTATCATGTTTTTATCCAATATAGAAATCCTATCATTCAAAAACTTAGTTTCCTTTTTCAGAAAAATGTTTTCTTTTATAAACTTCTCATTTTCAGTTTTCAAAGATGATATGACATTTTCAGTTTCATCTTGTTGAGAATTTATAGAAGAACATTGTAATGCATAAACAGAATTTTCCTGTAAAAGTTTCTCATTTTCTTTTAACAAAAATCTGTTTTTCAGTTTTTCATTTTTCAGATCAAGAAATAATTCATTAAATGCATCAGATAGTTCAGAAAATGATACCTCTTCATCTTCTATGGCCATGTAACATAAGTTAACATGTTCAGTGGATTCTTCTTCATCAGAAGATGAGGAATCACTATATTCTGAAGATGCTTCGTAGTTCTTCTTCTTTTTGAACTTCTTACTCTTGTACTTTTCTTTCTTCTTGAGCAAAGGACAATCCATCTTCATATGTCCTGGTTTATCACAATTAAAACATTTGAATTTACCTTGCTTAAGAAATTTTCTGAAGTTCTTTGAGAGCATTGCCATCTCCTCTTCGTCATTATTGTCCGTGTCAGAAGATGCATGGAAGGCGAGTTCTTTCTTCTTTGAGCGGTGTTGTCGTTCGTCCTTCTTCCTTTCTTCTAACTGCACTTCATATGCCATTAGATTACCGATTAGGTTTTCTAATGTCATAGTTGAGAGATCATTTGCCTCTTCAATGGCGGTTGTCTTCTTCTCCCATTCTGGTGTGAGTGCACAAAGGATCTTTCGAACTCTTTCGACTTGGGTGTAGTCCTTTCCAAGGGATGCAAGAGTATTGGTGATGTCGGTGAATATTGTAACCATTTCGGATATGGTTTCATTCTCCTCCATTTTGAATAACTCAAACCTGTGGACAAGAACAGAAATTTTAGACTCCTTAACTTTATTAGTGCCTTCATGTGTTACCTGAAGAGTATGCCAAATTTGATGTGCAGAAGTCGCTGTTGACACTCGGTTGAACTCTTCTTTGGTAAGGGCACAGAATAGAGCATTCATTGCTTTTGCGTCAAGGTTCGCATTCTTCTTTTGATCTTCACTCCAAGCGTTGTAGTTTGTTGTAGGCTTGGTGTATGTTGCTTCTACGATGTTCCAAAGGTCGTAGTTGAGTGACTGCAAGTAGATCTTCATTCTACACTTCCAATAGTTGTAGTTGGTTCCGTCAAATAGCGGTGGACGTTGTGTAGAATGTCCTTCCTTGTATTGGGATGATGAGAACTCCGTTGCCATCTTTGTTGTTGACTTGTACCCGAGCTTGTACGCTGGTTCAGGGTATGCAGGGCTCTGATACCAATTGTTGGGTCCCTCTCTTAAACCAAATGTAGGATCTATAATCAAATCAACACAAACACTAGATAGGAAGGATTAATTGTTAAGCAAATAAGTAAACTTGCAATAAGGAAAATAAATCTCAGAAATTGACAAATGCAAACAAAGAGATTTATCCTGGTTCGGTCCTTGTGACCTACATCCAGTCCCCAAGCCACCCGCTTGAGATTTTCCTTTATCCTTGATCTTGCCACCCAAATCAATACAACATGTACACCACTTGTCGAATCCCCTTCTCCAAATGTGTACACCTTCTCTTCCACCAAGAGAACACCTTCTCTTCTACCAAGAGAATACCTTTACCTTTGTACAACTGCCTCTTCAACCAAGAAGCCTCCTGTGTACAAATAAACACTTTGAGAATTACAATACTTTTCCTATAGCCTTGATACTGAATGTGTATGTGGATAAGGTACAGTATAGGAAAGATGAACTTTAGAGAACTTCACTAATGGAATTGTCTTTTGGTGAAGAACAGAAGTTAGGAAATCAGTTTTCAGGTTTTTCTAGAATTTGGCTTTGGAAAACTGAATGAAAATCTTGTTTGTCTTAACCTTTGGCCTTAGGAATAACTTCCCTATTTATAGCTGTAGACTAGGGTTAGTTAGGGTAGTTATAGGACCAATTCAGACATTTTAAACGTTGGAAAACGTTGCCAAATGAATCAGATAAGAGAAACTGTCCAACAGTCAGAAACTGCCTATAGTCGACTAGGATACTGAGTTAGTCGACTAGCCTAGGCAAAACTTCAACTATTAGTCGACTAGGTTTAGAGATTAGTCGACTAGGGATATGTCTGTTGGAAAAATTGGTTTCTGGATAACTGAATATAGTCGACTAGAAATGTCTGTTGGTCGACTATAAACTTTGTTAGTCGACTTAGGAATTTGGTGTAGTCGACTAAGTTTTGATTCAGAAAGAAACAAAGAGTTGGATAATTTTTGTATCTAATATTAGTCGACTTGGAAACTGGGTTAGTCGACTAGAGTATCTGTTAGTCGACTAGGTAGGAAAGTCAAGTCGACTAATTTGCATTCAGAGTCCAAACAGAGAGTTAGGATTTTGGTTTTGGAATGGACTAGTCGACTAGAGGTTTTTGGCAAGTCGACTAAGTTGGGTTAGTCGACTATATCAATAGGGCAAGTCGACTAGGAAAGGATTTTTGTGTAAGTTATCAAGGCTTTTACATGCTATTTCATCTTTACAAACCACACTCTATCAACTCTCCTTGGCACATCTTGATCATGTAGAACTCTTGATTCTTCATTTGTTTAGAGCTCCAAATGTCATGCATCGCAAACGTCTTCATCGAAACATGTACCAACAGGACCACCATGGTTTGGAGGCTTAGAAGAATAGTTCATATGGTTTGGTAACTATTTCTAAACTCTTATTTTAGTTTACATGCTTTTACAGTTGATAATTTTAGTATGTTTTGGTTTTATGCTCATTATGTTAAATAATCATGTTTTGTACTTCATGTGGTGAATACTTATTTAGATGTAGTTTTCATTAAAACTTGTGTTTATACTTGTACAAGTAGTGAGCTACACTTGATTATTTTATATTTGTGCTTCGCTGCTCATTTGTACTCATTACATGTATATGTATAACCTAGTTTTGATGATTCTTTAATTTATTCTTGTTATCCCTACTTTTATACATGTTTTGCTTCATGTATATGTTATTTTTGTCTAAAAATAATAAATATACATGTATACCCTTGAGTCACTTGCCTTCATGTAAATTCTATTATGGTCTCGTTTATGTTTGGGATATGTATGTATATTTTTAGTTTTGATAGAACATACATATACCTTGAAGTTTTTTTAATTTTGATGAAAACTAAATTTTATGATTTTCATAAGTTTTAGTATTTTGAGCTTTACTGTTTATTTTCATGAATATACTATTCACATGATTCTTGTGCACTCACATTTCTTTTATTACTCATAACTTTATTTTTATGAGCATTTTTGAGCTTTATAGATTTTGAATGTCAACTCTTGTGTATTTAGCATGCTTCATGGAGTATATGATTTGGTTTCATGTTTTGAAGGATCTTTAACTAGTTTTTCAAAAATTATTTCAAACTAGTTATTTATTTCTTCACTGGGTAGTGTTTTCAATTTACAACTATTTTTAAATCATATATTTGAAAACTCCTACCTTTTAAAGGGCGGATGGTTGGGAGACTATGCCTTGTATACCCTTTATTGAATATCCTTTAAACTTGTGCATGAATAGGGTGGTAGTTATAAGTTATACACATGATCTTCATATTATTTCATTTTTGGTATACTCATATATGTTTCTTATATGTGTATGCTTCAAATTTCAATTAGTCTCAATTTCAATTAGTATTTCTATTTTCATACACACATATATATGATTTGATTGTGCTTGTTTATATTATCTTTATACATTCTTTAAAAGCACAAAAAGTTTATGCTAAGCTTGACTTATTTTTAAATATTCATTGGTATTTTTATAAGCTTACGCATTGATTTCAATTGGTATTTCAATTGGTATTTCAACTGCTAATCATTTCAATTGGTATTTCATTTTGATACCAAATAAATACCATAAGTATCAAAATGTACTTCATGTTTCAATTTCAATTGGTATCAAAATCTACTATTGGTATCCTAAATTTTTTTACAAGCGGTATCAACATTTATTTTTGTCAACTATAATTTGATTTCATTAATATCAAAATTCATTTTACTGACTTCAAGAAATTTCAAAAATTTATTTTAAAAGTGATTTTAAAATTTGTTGATATGTATTGCCTATGTGCAAGGGGAGCTTACCATCTCCTCCATATATAGATTCATGTTGAGTGTATCTCACGTTGAGGAGCCTGATCTCTCTTCTTTACGTGATACGCGTGTGTAGGGGAAGCTTAACATCTCCGTTTATACATTGTATATTATATTTTATGTGGTTTAGGGTTTAGTCATCCCTTCTCCATGTAATGCATGTATGCAGGAGGAGCTAACTTTACATCTCTCCTCTTCATGAATATATATCGCATATACATCCTTATTGTTTGTTTGTCCTCACCCTTTTGTTTATGAATTGACAAAAATGGGAGAAGAATTTAGTGAGTTTATATATGCATATTTATATCTTTGTGCATGCATATATGTTTTTATTTAGTTTATGCACTTCGTTGAATATCTTTATTGTTCATTGTTATGTATAAGTTAAGGGAGAGCTTCTATGAAGTTTATCTTAATCCATGCATATATAACTCCATGAGTTTTGTCATCATCAAAAAGGAGGAGATTGTTGGCCCAAAGTCCCATCACTCTAGTTTTGATGATGATTAATTCATGTAATTATAGTACTAATGATCTTATGTTTATATAGTTTCAGATATTTGATCAAGATCTTAGTAGGTGTTTAGTTTTAACAAAAGATTCGAAGTCAAGTTTTGAAGCTAGCATGTATTGATTCAAGAGCTCGCGCATCAAGATGGTATCAAGTACTCAAGAGGAGTCTACCTCATTGGATCAAGGTTTGGACCAAGTCAAGAAGGAGAAGAAGATTTTTAAGAGAAGATTTTCATGAAAACTTGTGTCAAGTTTGTAAGTGTCGAGATTTATTTTTTAGATAAAATGTAAAGGATAGAGTAGTTATGGATTGCTCAAGCTCATACACACATACGCACAAACAAAATTTATATTTGTTTTCATAAAATAATTTTGATTTTAGAAAATACCGTTTTGATTTTTGAGCTTCAAAGTATACATTCTTATGTTTCATGATTAGATTTCATCAAAACAAGTTTATATGATTTATATGCGTTTTGGATTTCATCCATGCACATTGTTAATTCAAATGTTTAGAAAACTTATTTGGTGATTATATATCATATGTTTGAGTTTTGTATTTATCAAAATTTATTTTAGATCTTATTGTCAAAAACATAGATATTTCATCTCATATGTATAATTGGATCATATCCATACAAACTAAGCTTCAAACGTGTTTAAAATATCTTGTTTTTGTATTTGAAAAGTTTTGAAAAAATCGTTTTTCAAATTGAAGATTGATTTTGAAAAATACGGATTTTTTGTTAGGTAAAATTTCTATATCACAAAAATAGTTCAAAACGTTGTAATATGTGTTGATTTTTGATCATACATATTTGTACTTCAAATTATTTCAATGAACTTATTTTTGTAGATTTTATGTGATTTTATTAGATTTTACAGGAGTTTATATGACTAAGTTTTTAATCCTAAAATTTGCTGACCTGGCCTTCTGCCGGTCGATCGAGACAGAAGTCGGTTGACCAGGCGGTCGACCGATGTACACAAAACACGTGCACGACCCTTTGGCTTGTGGGCCGGTTGACCGGGCGGTCGACCGTCCAGAGAGCTTTGCTCTCTGGATCTGGCCCCGGTCGACCGACAGGTCATGCCCAGGCGCAGTCGACCGGCAGGCCCCAACGTTCAAAAATATGACCGTTGCCCGATCGATCGGCATGTCATTTTGACAAGCAGTTTGACTCCAACGGCTAGTTTTTGGGAGTCTAAAAAAGGGGGCTGTTTTAGGCTGTTTTCTACAAGATTTTAAGAGAGTTTTAAAGCCAGTTTTTCCTACCTCTCTTAGGATTTTTCTCCACTTATTTTAGGGCTAATATTTCCATATCAAAAGGAGAGTTTTCAAGAGTGTTTCAGAAGTGATTTTCTTGAGTTTTTCACCACAACTCTATCTTGTTTTCTCACACTAACTTGAGCTTTCCATTGCTAAATCCATGCTATAGGAGCTTTCTTGTAAGAGTTATTTTGTGATCGAGCGAAGTGATCACAAGTTTACATCCTTGTATTGTGAGGAGTGTAGAGGTTGTGACCTCGGTGAATAGAGTTTTATGATGATCAAGTGAAGTGATCACCAAGTGTTCCGACGTGTGGTTAGAGGAGTGGTAAGAGGTGCGGCCTCGACAAGCTAGTGTGTTTGCGTGTGTTGTTCTTGCGAGAACAAGTAAGGAACTTGTGGGTCCAAGAGTTCTAGTGTGAACTCGTGTAGGTGTTGCGGCACGAGTGATCCAGTGGGATCGATTCTAGTGGAAATCTATCATAGTGTTGAAGGCGAGGATTAAAGCAGGGGGCTCGAACCTCGAAACAATTCTCCCATATTTGTGATTGCTCTCTCTCAACTGTGTTTATATATCTTGCATATTATCTTGCTTATCTCTTTATATGCTCGATATACTTGTGCTCAATGATATATGCTTGGGATTGTTTGGTCACACTTGTATTCAACCAAGAGAACCGTAGTGGCATCTCAACTCTTAATCTAGAGGAATTTTGAGGAGATAGTTCAGAGCTCTTCACCAGGAATTCGGCTACACTCTTGTGTTATACCTTGTGTGTTAGCTTAATAGATTTAGTTTGCATAAATAGTTTTTAATTCAACATCATTCATCATTAGATTAGCTAGTACACCTATTCACCTCCTTTAGGTGTATTTTCAAAATTTTGTTCAAAATACTGACATGTGTCAGTGCAAAACAACCAGTTGAGCTCTCTGTTAATCGCTGTCGACAACTACAAATGGGCTGTCGACAGTTCTGCTACACAATAAGTTTCAAATCAAATTTGAAGCTTTCAATGTTGTAATTAAAAAATAACTATATAAGAAGATATTATAGCCCTTTAAGTAATTTTGTAATGCAACAAAAATCACATGAATCAAATGTTGGATTAGAAAGTTATGATTAAAACACTAAAAGAGTGTCATATAGAAAATTATAAAAACTGTTTTTATAAGATTAACTTTTGATAAAAACAAAACTAAATTCCTGAAATCAACTCATCAAAATAAGTTTCTTCAACACAATATAAGCACAAGGTATATGGATGAAATCCAATACACGTGTATATCAATGTAAACTTGTTTTGATGAAATCTATTTATGAAACCAAAAATGAATCCGAAAATGGGTTAAACCGAAATCAAACTATTGTGTATGTGTGTAAGTTTGAGCTATTAGAACTAATTATTCTATACAATTATTCTAAACTCACAAACACAAGGCGCATGTCTTCTTGTAGATCTTTTTCTCTAAGTAGACGTGATCCAAATTAGATCTCATAAATTTAGACTCCATCTAAAATGCTTGATGTGATCTTTACACTTGAGCTCTTAAATCACATGTGTTAACTTTAAACTTGACTTTGAGTTTATTAATGAAGCTAAACACTGACTATGATCTTGATCAATATCTGAAACTTAAACATCACAAGATCATTAGTACTATAACTACGTGAATTAATCATCATCAAATTAGAGTGATGGATCCTTGGGCCAACAATAAATCATCAAAATTGGTTCGCGCAAACATGAAATAAGAATGTTAGTTGCAAGATAGTAAGTTAGAAGTTAAAACCCTTCATCATAAGCCATCAATGGCTCTTGCAAGACAAGGCCTTATATGATTCTATTAGATTCATGTGGGTTATCAATTAAGAGTTAGAGAATTAGTAGTTTTATAGTAAGATCACCATGAGAGAAAATCTAGCTAAACATATAGAAAGAGATTAAAGAAGAAACAATAAAGAAAAAGAGAAAATTTTCATAGATTGTCACTATCTATTACAATAACTCTCTCTTTTTCTCATGAATATATCTCTGGTTTAATCTAAATCTATAAAGAAAAGAAAATACAAAAGAAGAAAGAAATACAAAGAAGAAAGAAAATCCTAAACTAATCCTAAAGAGAAGAAACCCTAGCTACTGCTCTCCTCCCCGAATTCTGACTCACATGCAGTATTTATAGATAACGGGGACCTAGGGTTTCACTGGGCAAGTACAAGTATCGAAAAACAGGGTTGTTGGCCCTAATTTTTTGGTCGTAGCTTCGCCCAGCTGCGAGAAGCTTCTATATATTGATAGTTTCACGTATTTTACCCTGTATTCTCTGCAGATATAGTCTTCAAATTGGGATCAATGTATCTTCTAGAAGCTCCTTATCTTGGCATCCAATAAATCTTGATTAATTACCTGAAAACGGTTTAATTATGCTCTTATTCCTCTTTTCCCCTACACATTGTAATTTGCACACAAGAGACCGAAAAGGGTTAATAGTAGTATTTTATTCATAAATCGCGCAAAAAATATGATATAAAATGCAGAAATGATGACTAATTATACCCCACACTTATCATCTTCGCGTCTCTGAGCAAAATAAAAATGTATAAGTTAAATTAAGAGTGTTATTACATCACTTTCGCAGGTGACACGATTGCACTGAGCGTGTGCAGCAAGTCTTTAAACCTCTAAGTTTTCTTTAGAGGAGGAGTTATAGTCTCCTGAGGGTTTTTAGTGGATTACACCCATAAAATTCATAAAGAAGAAAACAAATGTTAGTGTTTTTGAAAACGCATTTTGAAAGAGAGAATTTTTGAAATATTTTGCAAAAAATTAAGTGCATTAAAGGTTTTAGGTCATCAAAACAATTCATCTCTAACATTAGTCTCCATGCAAGATCTTGTCATCAATTAAGACAAGAAATGAAAATTAAATGATTATTTCATCTTTCATAAAACCAATAATATGCACTTTGTATATTTGGGATTTCAGCTCTAACTATAATACATTTATTTATTTATATGTTTTTCTTTTACTCTTTTAAGCTTTCTAGTTTACACGGGTAGTGAGCTTTAACTGATGACTCCCAAACTAGATAGTTTTAAGGCACTAGATGAGAAAATATTCCTCGGGCATAAGGATTCGAGTAAATAACGCCACAAA
>JAVJIF010007653.1:0-15000 GCA_038442645.1 Agave tequilana
GGAACAAGACCCTTATTATCTTGAGCTGTAGCGGAGGATGCTTGACTTCCAACCGTGGCGCAGGGACTGCATAAGTCCCGTCAGGAACTGTGACCTTCGGAGCTTTTACCGAACTCAAGAGTCACCATATTGGCAGTGACTTTCTTCTGCTCTGTCTTCAGCGTCAGGACTCCGGCGTCGACCAAGGCTTGAATTCTATCCTTGAGGATGTAGCACTTGTCAGTAGGATGGTGGATCATCCTGTGGTAGAGGCAGTATTAGGGTCGTTTGTGCGTCCTATCTCATCGGGACGTCGAGCGTCTGGCAGCTTCATTTTATCCCTTTGGGAGTAGATGGAATATCGTGACCACCTGATCGTCCTGAAAGAATACTGTTTTGGAGGGAACTTAGACTCCGATTGTTGAATCGCTCTTTTGGCCTTCGACTGCGCATCTCCGGATAACTCCACGACATAGTCTCTTTGCCTTTAGCTTGAGAAGATTGCGGTAGGTCGCTACGCCCTTGTTGTTCATCCCCCACTTGCCTCTAGGGGCGGATGGTTCGAACTTTTAGCCGACTTCTGGCTATCTCTGCTTGTTCGACAATTCCTTCCAAGTGTGGGCTTTGACAGCCCCCATGCGAACTTCACTGGTCTAAGAAGTTGTGTCTGCATGTCTGTAGAGCATGGGTAATGGCATCCCTGCTGGGCACATCAAGGATAAATTTCTAAACCGTTCAATATAGTCACGGACAGATTCGCCCTTCCTCTGCACAGTGGAGAGGAGTTTGTCATGGTCACTTCGGTATCGTCCTCATAAAAACGAGAGAGGAACCGAGTTTCCAGGTCGATCCAGGAGTTGATAGAGCCGGGGAAGACTTCGGAACCAGTCAAATGCCACCCCTTAAGGTGCCAATGAATAGCCTAGCCATGATGGCGTCATTGCTTATAACATTACCAGTCTGAGACGGAAATAGTAGATGTGCTGATTTGGCGAACCTTTACCATCATACGTATGCAACGTTGGCGGTTTGAACTTCGGTGGATATGGCACCGAATCCCACTCCGACGGATAAGGACGGACTGCCCCTACCTTCTTCAATTCATCCCTCTGAGCTGGAGCGATTTGAGCTTGGAGGCTTTTAAGGACTTCGGCGTCTAAGGAAGAACTCTCCTTGGATTTCTTCGATTTTGGCTGCTCATTGCTGAAGTTCCTCCTCATCGTGATTGCTCCCGGCATCATTGTCATTCCGATTGCTGAGAAGTCGAGCAAGCATCTGTTGAATATTGTCCAGGGCTTCTTGTTGGGTCTTGGAGGTTTGCTCCTGAGCTTCCAAACGCCGACAGAGGTCGTCGTTGGCGTTGTCAGCCATGTCGACTGATGCTTTGCCTGTTCGCACTGAGCTAACTGTCGTCGATGAGGCGTACCCACTGTCTTCATCTTCTTCATCCGATGATTGGAGTGATCTCCTGGGCTGTGACGAGGCTAGGGCCGTCGAGGAAGAAGGCTGCTCGTAACTGTAGGGTATCGCCACCCTGGATCTGGTGTTTCGGAAAACACCTTCTTCATGCACCAAGACTTCGCCTAAGCCTGGGCTGTAATCTAGATCTGGGGAGCTGTAGGGGGTGTCGTCAGCTGTTTGTCTTCCCTGCGCAGTTCTCGTCCCCTTCCAGTCATGTTGACGGGATGCAGAGGCTGGATCTCACGAAACGCTCCTTTGCGGTGCTTCGTCGGGGCTTGTACCGATAGTCGATCAAAAACTGATCGTCGTCTTGGAGGAGTGGCGGGGATTGGTCCCAGCCGGCAATGGACCGAATGGAGTGTCACCAGCTGACATCCCACTTGTTGGCAATAGGGGAAAGAGGTTTGTATGTCTGTCAACAATTTCCTCAGATCAGACCCAGTTGGGTCTCTGCAGTCGAGCGCAAAGGCTCTTTTGGATCGCAAATAGGACGATGTCCTGCTCCTTTTATCCCTGCAGAAGGGATTAGCACTGAATAGTGCTTCGGTTCTAGCTTCGCCATCAGACGCGAACTTAGTGCTTGACGCACTGGAAGACGGCGCACGCTGTGGTGCCTTACCCACTATGCTGCTGTAAAGGGAATTTACCTTAGATAACACTCTGGCCCTAGCCTCGCGGCCATGGACGCAGTGAGTATGCTGTGATACAGTAGCTTCGCTCATAAGAACGATGCTGGCACAAGGCATTGCTGCTCTTGAATTGGGCGACGGTATGATTGTCGTCTTGATTTTATGATTGGAGCAGACAGGCATCTTGCCCTTTTCTTCGCGAGAGAGGCGCGGTTTAGGCGTAGCTACGCCTGAAGCTTTGGTTGGAGACTTCTGTTTAGGCTTCCATACCCGCCTTGGCAGAGGAGACTTAGGTTCGCAAGGATCCTGATTAGCCACACACGAGGCTGAAGGGTGTTGGCAGAATTCTGCTTTCGGTTTCTGCGCTTGAAACCTTGATCGTGGAAACCTTCCTATGCTTCCGTGCTCGAAGCATTAGGCCACCCCAGAGAGGACTTCTTCAAATCTTGCTTGATTGAACTGGACCACCAAGTTCTCACAAGTAAAGGAATCAGACTGCAGAAGTGCTTCCGTTGCGCCAGATAACCGCAGTAGTAGTTCGCAGAGAACCTTTTCTGTCTCCGCAGAGACTTTCCTTGAAGATTTAGCCAGAGAATCTCTGGCTGCACCGGCTTTTCTGAATTCAGAATTAGACCCGAGGGTCTGTTCGTCGCATTGCGACACTTGATTCTCGGCAGTGGAGAATTCATCCCCAGCGAGTCGCCATCTTGTTTTCCATTATGTTTGCAAAGGGAGAAAACTTACAATAAAGAGTTTGAGGAGCTAAATTACAGGTATTCTTAAAAAGATTACAAGTAGATCTCCTCAGAGATTCTGGAGAAGTGTGCCAATAGGAGTCTAGTCAACGCGCGACCACTTTGTCCCTTTGACGATGCGAGCGATGAGATTCCCTTCTCGCCTGGTTCTGGGAATCAGAGAATAGAAGGTGGTAGAACCCTCTTGCTGCTTCTCAAAATCGCCTTCAATTAGGAATTCCTTCTCGCCTAGTTTCGGAGATTCCTTGAGAGGAAGGACGATGTTAGGGTATCACACCCTGTATAGAGAAAGCAATTCTCTAAAAGATCTCTGAATTCGAGAGCGCACGGTGCTTTGTGAAGAAGCCTCTGCTTGTGGACTCCTCTTGTGTGTGTGCGTGGTCTTTTTTCCTTGTGCCCCTGGTGGGCTATTTATAGGGAGAGCAAAGGGTATGGAAACAGATTGAATCGAATCTGTTTAAATCTGGAAAGTAGCCTTGCTGCGAGGCTAGGATCAGCTTCTGCGAAGCTAGAGAGTTGGCAGGTCGGTTGATCTTCTTGATCCTTTCATATCGTTGGAGGATTTCCCTGATCTTCTTACTCGTTTCAGAAGAGTCAAGAGATTGTGGCAATCAACTGCCAAATTGACCTCTGATTTGATCTTAATTGGATTTGATCTGATTGGATCCGATCTCATCTGGAGATTTGATTGGTCAAAGGTTGACCATAGCAGATCAGAAGTGGAGCTGCCTGCATTGAGCTCGTAGCGGAACTAGAGATAGCTTCTGGCGAAGTCCGAAAGAAACCCTTTGGCGGAGCTGGAAGTCTTCTGTGGCGAAGTTTGCGAGTTAGCTTCCTGACGAGGCTTCGAATGGCTTCAAGGCGAAGTCGGGTGATATTAGCCTCTCAAGCGAGGCTATCCCTTTGGGCTCATGCGATGCTAAGTGCTAGTACCTTAGACCTGCTGAGGTCTGTTTAGAAACAATCGGGTTCACTGTCTGCTTGCTGGATCAGTGGAGTCCAAGTTGCTTCCTTGTCCCTCGGAGATGGTGTGAAAACTGGTCTTCAGCTCGTCTGTCACTTGTCTTTTGTAAATGTCAACAAGTTTAGACATTGTTCGGACCAATAAGAATCTTGTCTTTTTTAAGTGTCAACAACTGCGACCCTAGATTGCAGGTGCTGGCCCTCTTTATCAATAACAACATATGCGTGTTAATATAAAGGAAACACCTACCTAACGTACTGCGACCTAAGTCGCAGTCATTGTACTGCGACCCTAGATTGCAGATGCTGGCCCTCTTTATCAATAACAACATATGCGTGTTAATATAAAGGAAACACCTACCTAACGTACTGCGACCTAAGTCGCAGTCATTGTACTGCGACCCTAGATTGCAGATGCTGGCCCTCTTTATCAATAACAACATTGCGACCTTGGTCGCAATTATCCATGTACACTGCGACCAAAGTCTCTGTCTACATTATATACACAAAAAAATAAACTATATAGGAGAACCTAGATCTGACAAAGAGAGGTAAGGAAATAGGGGGAAAAAATAATTTATAATCAATAACCTAAATCATATAAAGAGCGGCAAAAAGAAAGGGGAAAAAATAATAATAAACAAGTCTGACAACGTGCGCTCCAAAAATTGCCTTTTGAGAAAAAAATAATAAACAATAAGGAAAGTTAAAGAAAAAGTAGCTTTCATAAGGGGTATTTGGTAATTTAACTTCTTCCTATAAGCGGGCCGCAAGTTAGTGAGGTGACAAATTGAGCCACGTCACCGCAGGCTGAGAGAGTACTCTCAGCCCGCGGGCTGATATACATTTTCTCTCTCTCTCTCTCTCTCTCTCTCTATATATATATATATTATATATATATATATATTATATAGGGAGCTGATCCTCTAAGAACGGTTCTTACGGATTCCTGTGAGAACTTTCACGTGGGTCGTCGGATCTGATAGATCAAATCAAATAAAACCAGATCTCTATCAGATCCGACGACTCACGTGAAAGTTCTCACAGGAATCCGTGAGAACCGTTCTTAGGGGATCAACCGCTATATATATATATATATATATATATATATATATGAGTTACTGTACATCAGCCGACAGCTGAGAGAGTTCTTAGCCGGCATGACGTGGCTTCATATTAGCCGCAGAGAAGTCAAAAGTTTAGGCGGTAAAAGGAGACCCTCAATCATTTTTCGTTGCCCAATGACTAAAATACCCTTAGTTTCACTTTTAACCTGGCTACAGCTATTTCTCTACTAAAAAAATTACAGATCTGAAAATTTTGAGTTTTTTCAAACAAAAAAATTACAGATCTTGATTACTAAATTTTAGAAAAATAAATATTTTATAAGAATGGAACCATGGTCGTATTAATGTTCAAGTTTTTTTGAAAGATGTTTTAATCACAATAAAAATCTATTACTGCGACTTGAAACAGTTTATTTTATTTTATTTTATTTTTTCTGAAACTGCAATTGAAGTCGCAGTTTCAGAAAAGAAAAATTTTGGATTTAAATTTTTTAATATCATTTTCACTTTTTAGATTTATTTTTGTTTTACATTGCGACCTTTGGTCGCAGTGTTGCGGCTTTTTTAAATTTTTCGATTTTACTAAGCTAAATAGGATACTGCGACCGTGGTCGCACTCTTATGAAATAAGAGTCACAGTCAATTGAAGCAGTGACAATAATCTCATAAGTTAATAATTAAGATGATTAGAAGATTGCGACTTCGGTCGCAGTCTAATGTAGCAGCAGTCTCTTTGAGAATGTTTTGTTTGATAACAATGCGACCTTGCTCATAATATTTTTTGTTAAGTAATCTAAATAGAATACTGCGATCATGATCACATTCTTATGAAACAAGAGACATAGTCAATTGAAGCAGTGAACAGGGTTCAAAAATTAAGTAATTAAGATAATTAGAAGACTGTGATCGAAGACTGCGACATTGGTCGCAGTCTTATGTAATAGCAGTCTTTTGAAAAGTTTTGTTTGATAACACTGCGACCTTGGTCGCAGTATTTATAACTTATTTTTCATTTTTGCGATCAAGGTTGCAGTCTTTCATTAATAAATTTTAATTGGACTGCAACTTTGGTCGCTGTCTTCTAAAACAAATGGTTTGAAGATAAAATTTCATACTGCGACTATGATCACAGAATTCAATTTTATCTGACAATATTATTATGAATCCGACCAAAGTCGTAGTGCTGATGAAAAAGACAGCTTTTAAAATAATTTTTTTCTTGCGGCTTCAGTAGCATCTCTGATAGATTGGTTATATATTTATGTGTATTTTATTTTGTCTTTCAGATTTTAAATTGAATAGCTAATATTTCCGATGATGAAAATTTTCAGATAGGCTTTGCTTTGGAAGAAGAAAAAGAAGAAGAGAAGAATCACGATGAAAATATTGAAGCTGACATCCCGAGGGAACATGAACCTGTCAAAATAGTTGCTAGAGATCCAGGACTGCAATTAAAAATTAATATCTGATCCCGCTCTCATTTCTTTGTTTCGATCGACATTCTCTACAAGTCAAAAATTTAGATCTGATAACATGAGGAGACACAGAGAGATAGATATATAAATTGGGAGAAAAATAATAATAAAGAATATAAAACTAATACATCATTTCAAGAAAAGACAAACGATAGGGGCTTTTAGTAATTTCAATTATTTTCAAAAGCGAGGCGTCATTTTAAATTGTCAAATTATGTGGCTCATAATGTGCCACGTCACCGCAGGCTGAGAGGGACTCTCAGCTGTCGGCTAATATACATATTTCTGATATATATATAGGGCTTACTGTACCTCAGCCGGCAGGCTGAGAGAGTTTTCTTAGCCTGCGGGCGTGGCAACATCACCGCCCCACATCTGTAATAATTTTGGCGGACAAAATCTGTAAAATCCCGCCAATTTAATGCCAGTCACCTCAACATTGTAATTTTCAAAAATACCCTCCCTCACAACTTTTACCGACCTTGGTAGCAGTCCTCAGAAAAAGACTGCGACCATGGTAGCAGTCCTCAGAAAAAGACTGCGACCTTGGTAGCAGTCCTCAGAAAAAGACTGCGACCTTGGTAGCAGTCCTCAGAAAAAAAGACTGCGACCTTGGTAGCAGTCCTCAGAAAAAGACTGCGACCTTGGTAGCAGTCCTCAGAAAAAGACTGCGACCATGGTAGCAGTCCTCAGAAAAAGACTGCGACCTTGGTAGCAGTCCTCAGAAAAAAGACTGCGACCTTGGTAACAGTCCTTAGAAAAAGACTGCGACGTTGGTAGCAGTCCTTAGAAAAGACTGCGACCGTGGTAGTAGTTCTCATAAAAACACTGCGACTTTGGTAGCAGTCCTCAGAAAAAGACTGCGACCTTGGTAGCAGTCCTTAGAAAAGACTGCGATCGTGGTAGCAGTTCTCATAAGTACTGCGACTATATTAAAAATCATTAAATATCAAATCAGATAAAAAAATTAAAGAAGCATTCAAATTAGTTTCGTGATTTAATAAAGTAGCATTCACTGTCTTTTACCGAAAAAGTAGCTTTTCATAAGGGGTATTTGGTAATTTAACTTCTTTCGATAAGCGGGCCGCAAGTAAGTGGGGTGCAAAATTGAGCCACGTCAGCGCAGGCTGAGAGAGTTCTCTCAGCCTGCAGGCTGATATACATTTTTTCTCATATATATATATATATATATATATATATATATATATATATATATTATATATATATATATATATATATATATATATATATATATATATAGAGAGAGAGAGAGAGAGAGAGAGAGAGAAATGTATATCAGCCCGCGGGCTGAGAGTACTCTCTCAGCCTGCGGTGACGTGGCTCGATTTGTCACCTCACTGACTTGAGGCCCGCTTTTAGGGAGAAGTTAAATTACCAAATACCCCTTATGATAACTTTTCCTTATTGTTTATTATTATTTTTTCCCCCTTTTATTTTGCCGCTCTTTATAGGATATAAATACTTTTCGCCTTATTTCTTTACCTTTTTTTTGTAAGATCTAGTTTCTCCTTTTCAGCGTGGGATAAAATTTTTTTTGAAAATATAAAATCTTTTCAGATCAATCTTTTCAGCCTGCGATAAAATTCTACTTTATAGTTTATTTTTTTTATATATAATGTAGTCAGAGTCTTTGGTCGCATTGTACATTTAAACTGCGACCTTAGTCAAAGTCTTTGGTCGCAGTGTACATGGTGAAATGCGACCAAGGTCGCAGTGTTGTTATTGATAAAGATGGCCAGCAACTGCAATCTAGGGTTGCATTACATGGACTGCGACTTTGGTCGCAGTACGTTAAGTAATTAATTTTTTTGAATATAATGTAGTCAGATTCTTTGGTCGCATTGTACATTTAAACTGCGACCTTAGCCAAAGTCTTTTGTCGCAGTGTACATGGTTAAATGCGACCAAGGTCGCAGTGTTGTTATTGATAAAGATGGCCAGCAACTGCAATCTAGGGTTGCATTACGTGGACTGCGACTTTGGTCGCAGTACGTTAAGTAAGTGTTGTTTTATTAAGTGTTGTTTTTTGGATTAAGTCATTTTTTGAATCTAAATGAAAAATGAAAAGTTGTCTGTTGTCTGATGCGACTTGGAGTCAGTCCGTGAGACGCGACCTGTCATAAAGATTTTATGAGATCTTTTAACGTCAAGTCTATGTTGACGAACCCCGCACCATTCGTTGTTTCCCGAAGCGGTTGTCTACGCGTCGGTTCTTCATTGGGTTTAGGCGTTAATGTCTTTTAATGCCAAACCGGTGCTGGCGGTTGGAGACCATTAATGCCGACGATTCTAATTAATGAACCATTAATTATGGTTATTATGGGCTGCCTATAAATAGGGCTCACCCTCTCCCTTTAACAGTCCATAATTAGACTGTTTTCTTTCGAGAGCAATTGCTCTGAGATTTTTCGTCTTCTTCAGAGTCTCTAACAGGGGCCTGCCTCCATGGATGAAGATGACCCTATTGACGAACTTGATCGATGTTCGTCCACAAGGGAAGAAGTCATAGACCTCATCGTCCACAAGGAAGAAGTCATGGTCCTTATCGTTCACAAGGGAAGAAGTCATGATCCCTGACGAGGACTTAATCCTCACCGAGATCTGCTCTGACTTGATACACCAGTCAAGCTTGCTGGTAACGGATGGTCAGAGTGGGTATGGCGGCGGGGGATGTGGTGGATATAGTGTTGGGTAGCATACCTTGTGAGGTCTCACTCTCCCTCTCTTACCCCAGAAGTTACATCGAGGAAACTCCATGCTCACTGGATAATCTTCTGGTGAAGAGATGTTCATAAACGAAAGATTCTGCTGCCACCAGACCTCCAGGAGAAGATTGCTCTTAGTAGTCAACAAGGGCTCTTCTTGGCTCTTTTGATGTTTTGTCTTCTTGGCTACTTTGATGTTTAGTCTTCTTTGTAACACTCAATCTTATTGATTCTGCTGCCACCAGACCTCAAGAAGAAGATTGCTCTTAGTCAACAAGGGATTTTTTGATGTTTAGTCTTCTTGGCTACTTTGATGTTTAGTCTTCTTTGTAACACTCAATCTTATTGATTCTGCTGCCACCAGACCTCAAGAAGAAGATTGCTCTTAGTCAACAAGGGATTTTTTTGATGTTTAGTCTTCTTTTGTACTGCTGTATTTGTAACACTCAATCTTATTGTATAAGAGATCGTTTTGTATCATTTGCACATGCCTGGAGATAAATGCCTGGACATAAATAAAAAGCATATTTGTTTTTTTTAATAAAATACGAACTTTTTCGCAGCCATGCATTGCAAACAAAACAACTATGACCATAGATGACACTGCGACCAAGGTCGCATAAGATACATTGCAAACAGTAACTACTGCGACCAGGGTCGACGCTGTGACCAAAGTCTGCGACTAAGCAACTGCTGCGGTGACGTGTCACCTCGTCGCAGTGTTGTTGTTGATTAAGACTAAAGACCAGCAATAGCGACCAAGATTGCAGATTATTTTTTAAGACTGCGGCCTTCAACTGCGACCAATGTCGCAGTGTTGTTGTTGATTATTTATAAAGACCACCAACTGCGACCAAGGTGTGATGTTGTTGATTAAGAGTAAAGACCAGCAACTGCGACTAAGGTTGCTGTGTATTTTATTAAGACTAAACACCAACAACTGCGATGAAGGTCGCAGTTCATTTTATTAAGACTACGGTCGTTTATTTTATTAAGACTACGGTCAGAAACTGCGACCAAGGTAGCAGTGTTGTTGTTGATTAAGACTAAAGTCCAGCAACTGCGACCAAGGTCGCAGTGTATTTTTTAAGTCTGCGTCCAGCAACTGCAACCAATGTCGCAACCTTTCATTTTAAAAATTTATAAGGGTGAAATAATATAATTATTAACTGCGACCAAGGTCGCAGTATATTCGTTTAGCGTAAAATATTTAAAATGAAGGTTTGTAACAATTGTACAGCATTTTCAACCAAGACATAGTAGTAAAAAAAATGTAATTCACACAATTAACTTTAGAAAACAGATTTATATATATTTAAAAAAAAAACAAAATACAATTTTTTTAAACTTCTAATCCTCGTCATCACGATCGTAATGAGAATATTTTTTTAAACTCCTAATCCTCGTCATCACCATCGTAATGAGAAAGAAGTTTGCGACTTTGGTCGCAGTACTGAAGGAGGTCGCATTGCTATACGATAGCATGTTTCCTCCGGTATTCTTTATTCTGTATTAAGTATGCGACCATGGAATATTTTTTTACTTTCAATGCTAGAAGTCGCTGTCGTCATATAAAAGGGTATTTTTGTCAATTTGTTTCGCGATTGTTTAGGCGGGGTTTTTTTGATTTTTTTGGCGCCCACACTCTGCGACCGATGTGTGGCATATATTCAGCCACGTCCCGCAGGCTGAGAAACTCTCTCAGCCGCAGGCTGAGGTACAGTAAGCCATATATATATATATATATATATATATATATATATATATATATATATATAAATGGGTTGCTGTACCTCAGCCGCCAGCTGAGAGAGTTTCTTAGCCGGCATGACGTGACTTCATATTAGCCGCAGAGAAGTCAAAATTTAGGCGGTAAAAGGAGACACTCAATCACTTTTCATTACCCAATGACTGAAGTACCCTCAGTTTCACTTTTAACCTGCTACAACTATTGCTCCACTAAAAAAATTACAGATCGAAAATTTTGAGTTTTTTCAAACAAAAAAATTACAGATCTTGATAATTAAATTTTAGAAAAATAATTTATTTTACAAGAATGCAACCATGGTCGCACTTATGTTCAACTTTTTTTTGAAAAGATGTTTTAATCACAATAAAAATCTATTACCGCGACTTGAAACCGTTTTTTTTTGTTTTCTGAAACTGCAATCGAAGTCACAGTTTCTAAAAAGAAAAATTTTGGATTTAATTTTTAATATTATTTTCACTTTTTAGATTTATTTTCTTTTACATTGCGACCTTTGGTCGCAGTATTGTAGCCTTTTTTTTTATTTTTTGATTAGGGTCGCAGTATTTTTTTCGACCTTCCTAAGCTAAATAGGATACTGCGACCGTGGTCGCGGTCTTATGAAATAAGAGTCGCATTCAATGGAAGCAGTGACAATAATCTTGTAAGTTAATTAATTAAGATGATTAGAAGATTGCGACTTTAATCGCAGTCTTATATAACAGCAGTCTCTTTGAGAATGTTTTGTTTGATAACAATGCGACCTTGGTCATAGTATTTTTTTATTAAGTAATCTAAATAGGATACTGCGACCATGGTCGCATTCTTATGAAACAAGAGTCTTATGAAATAAGAGTCGCAGTCAATAAAAGCAGTGACAATAATCTCATAAGTTAATTAATTAAGATGATTAGAAGATTGCGACTTCGGTCGCAGTCTTATGTAACAGCAGTCTCTTTGAGAATGTTTTGTTTGATAACAATGCGACCTTGATCATAGTATCTTTTTATTAAGTAATCTAAATAGGATACTGTGACCATGGTCGCATTCTTATGAAACAAGAGACATAGTCAATTGAAGCAGTGAACAATGTCTCAAAAGTTAATTAATTAAGATGATTAGAAGACTGCGACTGAAAACTGCGACATTGGTCGCATTCTTATGTAATAACATTCTTTTTAACTTATTTTCATTTTTGCGACCAAGGTCGCAGTCTTCTTATTAATAAATTTTAATTGGACTGCGACTTCAGACCTTTTTCAGCTCCAAACTCCTCATTTTAGAAGATCATGAAGATTGGGCCAAAAGGGGTCTTCTTCATCGCATCTACAAAATCAGCCTGAATGTGCTTTTTGAATTTTCGAATGAATTCGCACATAGGCTTTAGGCTTGATCTCATAGGACGAATCTTCACTTCTTGTTTACCTATAGATGCAGCAACATTAAAAACATTAGTATAAAAGACTATGGTCGCAGGACGTTTATTTAAAGAAATAATAGAAAATAAGACTGCGATCTGGTCGCAACAGACTTTAATAACTTATAATACACTATGACCAAGGTCGCAATAATATTTTGTATTGATCTAAAACGCTAATTCAAGCAACTGCGACCTTCGTAATTTTACATCTAAAACGCTAATTCAAGTAAGGCCGTATGAAATTTCATCTTCAAACCATTTGTTATACAAGACATCGAAACATCAGTGTGCTAAAAATTGTAGACTAGTATGATAGGTATACAAAGACCTTTAGAATTGGGGGCAAAGAAATTGAATTAACAGTGGAGGATGTTGCCCTAACTTTTGGTCTACCTATCAATGGGGCGGATTTTATTATGAATAAGACCTGTACAATAAATAAAAAGGAGAAAAAAACTGATCCGGAAATCGCTATTTTCAGAAAAAATTTTATGGCAGGCAGGAAAAGGAAAACCTAAATCTGACAACGAGCGAAAAAAATAGGGGAAAAAATAATAATAAATAATAACCTAAATCTGACAACGAGCGGCATAAAAATAGGGAAAAAAATAATAATAAACAATAACGGGACAAGCACCTTTTACGAGAGATATTTAGTAATTTAACTTATTCCAATAAGCGGGCCGCAACTTAGTGGTGTGATAAACATTATGCCACGTCACCGCAGGCTGAGAAAGTCTCTCAGCCGTCGGCTGATATACATTTGTCTCTCTCTTTCTCCTATATATATATATATATATATATATATATATATATATATATATATATATATATATATATATATATATATATATATATATATGGGGTTACTGTACCTCAGCCGACGGCTTAGAGAGTTTCTCAGACCGCGGTGGCGTGGCTGAATATATGCCACAGATCGGCTGCAGAGTGTAGGCGCCAAAAAAAACAAAAAAAATCCTGCCTAAACATTCGTGAATCAAAATGACAAAAATACCCCATAAATCCCGCCTAAACATTCGTGAATCAAAATGACAAAAATAATCCATTTAACTTCTAAACTGCCATAAACTCATCCACTAACAAAAATTACCTAAAATAATTTTCAGTTGAATATATCTACAGTTATAAAATTCGTAATTCTACTACATCGAAAATATAATAGAGAAAAAAATGGATGAACATAATGTGAAATAAACAGAAGCATGCCTTCTGTAACAGAATTCTCACCGTTTTACAAATTCGCGATCATAGTCGCAGTCATAACATAATAAAACTTTCAATCATTGCGACCATGGTCGCAGACTTAATACAAAATAACTTTCAATTTTAAATGACGACTGTGATAATAGTCGCAGTCATAGTATAACAAAAACTTTTTTATATCACGCATGACCATAGTCGCATTCCTTATAACATAAAAAAAATAACAGACGAAAACATGTTATCGTACAGCACTGCGACCTCCTTCAGCACTGCGACCAAAGTCGCAATCTTTTTTCGCATACCTTATGTAAAAGATTTTTTATAATTTTACAAGGTAGTTTAGCCATGCGATCCTGAGATCAATTCGCGTATATCACATCTTATAAAAATACTATATTAATTACACTGAATTTAATGAAGTAATTAATAATCTATCTACCGTGATACAACAACAGTATAGAAAAAAGAGATGCACTAATGTTAATCACGATAAAGGAAAGATGTGCACCATACGTAATCTAAAGATATAGGCAAAACATTCTATAACAAGTTTATTTCTACTTCACGTAGTAAACCGCTGGAAAAAAGGAACTCTTCAACCTATAACAATTATTATTACTATTCATGTTCTTTCACATTATTGACCTTTATATAGTGCTTGTAACTAAAATATTATCTCATATCTAAAAACTATATTTTTGCTCCTTTTCAATTTGATTTCAAAAATTTCCAGAAAAATAATTCATTCTTGAATCATGTCTTCCCCATCTTCTTCCTCTGAACACTCAGAATTCAACTTCAATCAATCCCCCATTGGTCCTCTTTCTTCAGGATATTCTAGTGAATCTAATACCAGTATGGAATCTGATACCAGTCTGAACTTCACTCCTTTTGACTATCTCACTACATCAAATAATATTTTAACTGATCCTCCTATTCATGATGATGATGAAGTGGGTTAGTGAGGAGGACATTATTTCTCTGCCACTTGACGGAGGCATGCTTGATGAAAGCATGTCCTCTGATGCTATAGGCTCGCTTTCTCGCAATGGATCAGACGAAGAGCTTGATAGAGACGATCCATTCTGGGAGTTTATCGATGAACCAAAAAAACCTCAAAAACAGGAAAATGATGAGGAAATAAGTGATGAACAGGAAGACCAGGAGAATGAAGAAGACGAATCTGCTTATCATGGTGATGATGACGAGGATTAGGATTTCCTGATCTTCTGATATTCAACGTTATTTTGTCTTCTCTAAAAGCTTTTAATGCTCTTTTTTGTAAGGTCTCTTTCTCACCATATTATGTTATAAATAAAATTTACTTCTATCTGCAAAATAATCTTTCACATTTTAAAATACATACAAAGTATACCGTATAGGTATTAATTCTGCATCTTATCTGAAATAATGGTCGCAGTACTCATATTATAATTACATATGAAACTGCGACCACGATCGCTGTCCAGTCATAAACAGTTTGATAGTTTTGCATTCAATAAAGTTATAAACAGCTCCCATGGTCGCAGTCCAAAAATAAAATATATGAACAGA
>JAVJIF010007653.1:17500-216943 GCA_038442645.1 Agave tequilana
CGTGAAAGTTCTCACATGAATTCGTGAGAACCGTTCTTAGGGAATCAACTCACTATATATATATATGTATATATATATATGGGTAGGGGGGGGGAGAGCCTTTTTTTATATTAACCTACAACTGCTTCACCAAATGAGTAGAAGCAGAAACAACAGTATGTCCAACGGTAACACTCCTGGCTACCATCGTAGTAGTCAGGATGCTGGCACATACCCTTGCAACGGAAAAGGCTTATTGGTCATACTTCTATCAATCATCGTCTTCTCCGTAATTCTCCTCCATATTTACGCCCGTTGGTTCTTCAGACGGAGGCCTGTCATCGCATAAGCAATTTTCGAGCCATTTCAAACGACCCTGGCCGGCCTCACTAGGCGAATCGACGAGGTAACGTTTGCTTCTCTCCCTGTGTTTGTTTGTGAGAAGAAAGAGGGTGAGAGTACATTGGATTGTGTTGTGTGTTTGAGTGTGATGGCGGGAGGTGAGGTGGGGAGAGTGTTGCCTAGATGCAAGCATGTGGTTCATGTTAAGTGCATTGACATGTAGCTTGGGTCGCATTCTACGTGCCCGATTTGTAGGGATCAAGTGAAGGGGGAGGAGTCGGGCTTGGTGGGCGGTGATGGGGCGGTGGCGGTGGTTGAGTGGTGGTACGAGAGGAGTTGGGTGGAGGGAATGGAAAAGGGGAAGGTAACGCAACAGTTGAGTTGCCACTCAACTCAGCCAGTTTTGGTCAGATCGTGACGAAGGGTGACGAGTCATCGGCAACGTCGTCGTCCGCCTCCGCCTCCTCCTCCTCTTCCTCGTCCTCGTCGTCATCATCTTCTTCCTTCTTCTTTGAGTTGTTCACTAAAGAGAATGATGAGCAAGAGTAGATCATAGAGCAAGGTGTTTCCATCATTACTTGTAAATTGAGTTAGATAGTGCGCTGGTTTAATCTATGATTTTTTTTCTTCCTTTTTTTTTGTTTTTGCCCCTTCATGTTGTCAAAATCTCATTATTTAATTCCATCTAAATGGTTGTTATTACTTCGTTATCTTTCTCGTATTTTGACTGCTTTATTGTTATTATAAAACATGAGTGGCAAATAAGGGCTTATACAAAACTTCAAATCATCGACATGGATGTTTTGACTAAAAAGATGACTGTCCACTGTTTTTTTATAAAAATGATAAGATTTAAATTCCAGTTTTGTTCAGGTTGCAAGTAGACTAACTGAACTACTAAAATGCGTCAGTTTTATTTAAAGAGATGAGAAAGCAAAGGATTTTGTTTATTTGACTCGTTTGGGGATTGCAATTCCATGATTCTTTCCATGATAAATGATGCGTATATAAATGCCATCCGTTCGTTTAAGGAACTGAGATGGTCAATAAAACGAATTTTTTTTACAAATAATTGCACAATTAGGCGGCTAATCAATGAGCTTAAATCTTATAATTGCTATTTTTATTCATGCTATTTGGTTACTTGGTGGAATTGAGGTCAATTCCTGCTGTTGGGTTGAATGAAATTGGGATTTCAACTTATTCTATTTATTTATAATGAATATATGAAAAAAATTTCTGTTATTGAAATTCAGGCAACGTGTGAGTAAATTCATTACAAATCCATATTGAGAGAAATTGGAGAGAAATCCATTGATATACTTTTTTGACACATGAGATACAAGTTGAAAGTACGCCTCCAACAATAAAGTATGAGACAATTTTTTTCCTATTTGGAAGAGGGGAGAGATTTAACCCATTTATTCGGCAAAAAGTAATGTTATTTAGCACAAATTTTGTGACTTTAATTTAATGAGATGCAGGCCTCTAAATAATTCAAGGGGCATGGGCCTCACAAGTCAACGTAGCTTATTGAATCCAGTTTGGATATAGCTAGTTTTTAACTAGGTAACCCTTTGAAAACAAAAAAACCTATAGAAAGAACATTTGTTATTGCTGGGAGTAAGAATACGAATGTCGTGCAATAAAGAATGAAAGAACAATCTTAATACTATATAAGATTTGACTAGTATACTTTCGCAATCCATCTCCACTCATTAATCAAATAAGGCAGATCCAATGGCTGAATAACCCTTTCTCTTTGTAGCGTAAGAGCAATACCTTGAAGTTTCATCGATGAAATTCATATTACACAAAATATAAAGAAATTAGTACAAACCCCATAACTCAGCAAATTACATGATGGAGCTATCTTCAAATTGATATTTAAACTATATAAGGTAACCCATTAGATTGAACATTCGACCAATCAAAAAAAATGACCAAAAGAGTTAAATGAAGTACAAAAGAAATTGGGATCCATTTACCCAAAAATGAGCGATAACAGATAAGAGATGAAATCCTAGAAATTAAGTTGAGTCTAATCCAAGAATATTGAATCAATAACACCATATAAGCTCCAACACAAGTACTTCTTCATCCATCACTTGTTCCAATATAAGTTCCAATATAATATACAATAATATAAAATGTGGTTATTGTTCCATTGGATCTTGATACTCTTGAGTAGCCAGATTGAGCCCCAATTTAGTTTAAGTTGATCTAGGATGTTAATTTTGCATCAAGGCATGTTCCACCAATCATTCAAATGTGTCTTCTGTTATTTAAAACACAAGTCTAAATAACAATATTAGTCACTAAATTGAAAGGTCAACTCATTATCAAACCAATGAAATTCACAGGTACGTGTTGGGCATTGAGCTGCTAGAAATAACGGATCAAGAGAAAAGACAATATAAATAATCGTTCATATAATGTCAATTAAATTCATATTCAAATCCAACCCAACAATTACATATAATAGACTCAGTAGTTGATGTAATAAGTTAAAAAACCTCAAGAACAGTATTCACTTTGGAAAAACATAAAACAATATTAAAACACAAAAAAGCTTTATTCTTGCAGAAGCTAGTTCCAACAATTTATGGCTTGCTACGTACATTCACTGCTCACGAATGTCTTAAGGTCATAGCTGGTCAGTGTCATTGCTTTCTCCAAAATTTTAGAGGCAAATTTTGAAGTACTAGAACCACTGCGAAGCCCACTCCAAATCCCAATCCAACAAATAAGGCTAGACCAATTATATATGTCGACGATGAACTATCAGACTTTGATGGTGACATTGCATCTGTTATTTTTGGACTTGCATTGCCACATTGCTTTGATAATGGGCTCCCACACAATCCTGGATTCTCTTGATAAGATGCGTTTGAGAATGTAGAGAACTGGCCGCCTTGAGGGATTTTTCCAATGAAATTGTTGTCAGAGAGATTTAAGTAAGAAAGAAAAGTGAGAGACACCATCTCGTTTGGAATTTCTCCTGAAAGAGAGTTTGCTGAGAGATCCAATGACTCGATCTGTTTCATGTTCCCAATTGTTGGTGGGATGTCTCCTGAGAGGAAGTTGTGCGACAAGTTGAGCACATGGAGGCCTTGAAGTTCACCAATCACCTCTGGAATATCACCCTCAAAGGCATTGTTGGAGAAATCAACATATGTAAATATGGTCAATAATTTTCTCATTGTTGATTTTTTTCCTTTATTTGTTATTGAAACCACATCGTATCTATATTTATGTACAATATAAGAGATCCCCCTATTTTAAAATCAAATCCCACAATTTGAGAGTCTAGCTGCGAGTAATTCAACATTGTCTTTAAAGCATTGAAACATTCTGGAGAGAGACTACCATTGAAGTGGTTTGAAGAGAGATCAAAAATTTGTAGCTTTGGCATTGTATAATTAATCTCAGGGCTTTGAACGAAACTGATCGGCCCATAAAATTTGTTTGCTCTTAGAATAAGGACACGGAGTGTAACCAAATCTCTCAACCAGAAGGGGAAAGAATCCACGAAATGATTGTTCCCAAGGTCTATAACCTCCAGTGATCTACAGTTGATCAACGATCGGGGTAATTGCCCTTGCAAATTGTTGCCATCAAGCATTATTCTCTCTACTTTACATCCTTTACTGATATTTTGTGGAATGATCCCTCGAAGTTGGTTCCTCTGAGGTTTAATTCAAGTAGAGAATTGTTACCTTCTAATAGGCAAGATGGTATTGAACCACTCAAGTTGTTGTTTGAAAAGTCGAGGACTCGGAGAGTCTTTGCTGTGCAAATGGATGGCGGGATTTCTCCTGTGATGATGTTGTTTGCTAGTGAAAAGAATTCGATTTGATAAAGATTGAAGAAGATGTTGGAAGGTATAGTGGACGAGAAGTTGTTGTTTGAATAATCTAGTGCAGTAATACCTGGGGGAAGGAGTGGAATTGGTCCTTGGAGCATATTGGATTGGAGAAAGAGAGATTGAAGGCTGGTTGTAGTAAGATCAATTGGCCCCTTGATGTTTGAGAATGAATTGAAGGATAGGTTTAATAATAGACGCGTCCTCCATATCCACTTTGGAATACTACCGTTGATTCTATTATTTGATAGGTCTAGCTCCTCTAATCTATCTTGATACCTTAGAAAGGCAGGGATCTTGGAGAGATTGCAAGATGCAAAATCAATTGCAAACAACTTTGGAAAAGTGTGAAAGTTGTTTTCACTGACGTCTTGAATCAGTTTATTGTTTGACATATGCAAGTCGGTCAGATTTCTCAGATTGTTAAACATATCTAACTCTACACTGAAATTGTTTGATGGGATGGCAAACTTTTCAAGCACTGTCAATTTAGAAATTGACCTTGGAATCCATCCCTGCAATTGGTTATTGCTCAAAACAATTATCTGTAGTGAAGTTGATGGGTTCAAAAACTCTCCTAGTTCACCAGAGAGTTGATTATAAGACAAATCCAGTGTTTCCAAATGAGGGAGGCAGAACAAAGACATAGGGATAGGTCCTATAAGACTATTGTTATAAAGGAAGAGAAGAGAAAGTTTTGCCTGGGTTTCAAAAGAAGGGACTGGACCGCCAATAGAATTAGATGAAAGATCCAAAGACTCAAGTTGAATTAAACTCCCAATTGAAGTGGGAATAACTCCGTCAAACAATTCCCTGAAAGATCCATGTCAACTAGTTGGGTTAAGTTTGCAATTGAAGCGGGGATTGGTCCTGAAAAATTTGAGCGAACGAGAAACAAACTTTGCAAAGCATTGTCCGTCGGGAAATCAGGCAAAACTCCGGAAAGCCTTCGATTCTCAGATAGACCCAAAAAGGTCAATTTTTTGTATGTAGTGAAGAAGTCGTTAGGCAATGATCCTGCAATTCCAAGTCTACCAAGACTAAGAAGGCAGCTAGCTTTTTGTTACAAAGAAATAGAAACAAATCAAGCACAATATTCAATCAAACAATAGTTTAAAAAAAAATAAAAATAAAATAAAAAGTTGTTCACCTGGGAGGCCACAGTCAACCAAACTGAGGACTTGAAGCCGAGGCAGCGACTTGGATAATGTCTTGCTCCAGTCATGTTCAGAGGACATGTTGACACCATCGAGATGGAGCTCCCTCAGATTGCTAAGGTTTTTAACCAGCATTTGGAGATTAGGATTTCGGAGCTGTAATTCATATCCTCCTGAGAGATCAAGGGAGATCAAGCTGGTCAAGCGAGAGATGCCAATGGGAATCTGGCCACTCAATCCCGTATAACTGAGATTGAGGTGCGTCAGTTTGGTAAGCCTCTCGAAACCTGACTGAGGAATGGGGGCGCCCTCAAAGTAATTCCCTGCGAGGTTGAGAGTTTGCAGAGAGGTGAGGTTGAAGAGGCTACAACTGAGATTACCAGATAGAAACATGTAACTGAGATCGAGCCCGATGACATGACCCGACGCAGTGTCACAAGTGACGCCCTCCCAGCTGCAGCAATTGGAGCCCTGTTTCCATAAGATGACTGGTTCGGCTCTAAAAAGGAAACCCTGATTGAGGTCAAGAAGCAAAGCTTCCTGATCTGGGAGACACTTGACAGCATGAGCACCAGCGTACCTGCCAGTCCCAGCAACCAATATTGCAAAGAGCAACAGAAAAAAGAGTGGAGGCGGCGACGACAGTAAGAATTCATTGGCAAGTGATGTTTCAACACTGATTATTAACTTATTAGTGAATTCTTTTGGCAAGGATGCACATGGGCTTTGGCTCAAGGGGAGATAACATACAAATAGGATGAGAAATATTACCCACAAACAGATTGGATTGGTACTAATTACTGTGTTAGGGACGAGATAGAAAGAGATGGGAGAGATGGTTTCAAAGGAGAAGACTTGGAAGAAACTGAAGAATTATTACGAAAGCGAAACTGTGCAAGTATGGAAGACGACCATAGGGGCCTGGTCGTTGGTCATTTATGGCATGATGTTGCACATAGTGCTATTGAGGAAGTCCTGTGGGAGTAACTTGGAGAAAGACTCACATAATTCATTGCTCACGAAAACTACTTGAACTAAATTGGAACACAAACCAAGTTTCAAATCACATAGAATAATCTATCAGTTTGCAATGCAATTGTTGAAGCTAGAATGTTGACAGCACTTATTTTTGGAAGCCGATTGATCGATTGGCTCTGAAATTATAACACTCACTTATGAGGGGAAAAAAATCAATTTTGTTTCTCGGAAAAAAGGGAGTGGACACTGCCATGATTTGCTTACTAACATGGCTCCAAACATCAATATGACCTGTTTGAGCTAAAACTGTACACTGGACATACATACATTTGATGCTCAGCATCCGCATGTTCTATTCACAGTTCAGGTCAACGGTTTTATTTTTTGTAATTATTGTTTGTTTGCAACTGTAACTAATGTTGTGCCAGCGACAACAACCTGATGAGGATCTCCTGAATCTCCCAAGCACAGAGAATAATTCCAAACAGCACAAAAACAATCACCAGAGAGAGCACAAGCGCAAACAAACAATGTAACGAGGTTCGGCCTCAATGCCTACGTCCTCGGGGCAATCCAGAAGAGAGATTAATTACTAGGAAAGATGATTACAATTGCTAGCAGCCTCTTTGAATGCAAGAGAGCTCTAGCTTTCTAATTCTTCTGATACTAAACCCTAGAAACCAACAACAGCCTTTAAACACAACATGTTTCCAAACCTGCAAATCGCAGCCCGCACCCGCAGGTCAGTCGACCGGGCGGTCGACCGACTTCTCCACCGGTCGACCGGGTGCCCAACAGAGACTTGGGCAATTACAGTCAGGCATCTCGGTCGACTGGCGGTCGACCGATCTCTTCCACTGGTCGACCGGTCGGTCGACCGGGCGCCCAATAGAGACTTGGGCAATTACATTCAGGCAAATGCGGTCGACCGCTCTCTGACTCTGTGCACGTTGTGCACGTCGGTCGACCGGCCGGTCGACCGACAGCCTGCTTCCTGCTGCTGCTGCTATTTTCTTCTGCTGTTTTCCTTCGCCTTTCGTCGTCGACTTCCTTGGCGATCACCTCGACGACTCCTCGGCTATTCATGTCAACTTCCTTGGCAATATTCTCTCTTTCCAATAATTCTCCACCTCGGTGAAGATTCTCCAAATCTGAGCCGAACTGTCCATCGACTCGAGAGCGGCTGCACCAAAGTGGTTGCCTACGTACCCCTGCCCAAGGGATCAAGCCGTCCGTAGTTCACCCAAATGAGCTTCAGCAAGCTCATGCCACTTGAAGGACATGGAGTAAAGCTTTGCAATGTGCAAACTTCACTCCCGACACCACCTTCGTAAGCATGTCGGCTGGATTCTCCGAAGTGTGAATCTTCAACAGTTCGATGTCACCTTCCTCCAGAATCTCCTGAACGAAATGGTACCTGACATCAATATGCTTCGTCTTTGCATGATAGACCTGGTTCCTAGCCAAGTAGATGGCGCTCATGCTGTCACAGTTAATCTTCAGCAGATCCTGTTCCACGCTCAAGTCATCAAGCAACCCCTGAAGCCAGATCGCCTCCTTCATGGCCTCTGTCATAGCCATGTACTCAGCCTCTGTGGTCGACAAAGCGACGATAGACTGCAGTGTGGAGCGCCAACTAACCGGTGCCTGTGAGAATGTGAAGACATATCCCGTTGTTGACCGGCGCTTGTCAAGGTCACCTGCATAGTCTGAATCAACATACCCTATGCATTCTTACTTTCCCGTGTTGTCCTTCTCAAACACTAGGCCTACATCAATTGTATCCTTGATGTATCTCAAGATCCATTTCACAACTTCCCAATGACCCTGACCCGGATCATGCATATATCGACTCACCATGGAGACGACCTGTGATAGATCTGGCCTTGTACACACCATAGCGTACATCAAGCTACCCACCGCACTGGCATATGGAACGTGAGATATATACTCACGCTCTTGAACACTCCTCGGAGACATCTTTGCAGACAATTTGAAGTGAGGAGCCATAGGTGTACTTACAGACTTGGTATTCTTGCTGATATTGAACCTCTGCAGTACCTTCTCCAAATAGCTCTTCTGAGTCAAACTCACCCTGCCAGCTCTCCTGTCTCTAGTGATCTCCATGCCCAAAACCTTCCTAGCTTCGCCCAGGTCCTTCATCTCAAACTCTGACGATAGATCCTTCTTCAGAGCATCAATAGCAGATCTCGACCTCGAAGCAATCAACATATCATCTACATAAAGAAGTAGATAGATATATTCACCTGATGGTAGCCTGTTGTAGTACACACATGGATCATAATGACTACGTGTGTACTTCTTCTTCCTGATGAAGCTATCAAATCGCTTGTACCACTGTCTAGGAGACTGCTTCAATCCGTACAGCGACTTCTTTAGCTTGCATACTAACTCTTCCTTCCCTGCAGTCTTGTAACCTGTGGGCTGTGTCATGTAGATCTCCTCCTCAAGATCGCCGTGGAGAAAGGCGGTCTTCACATCAAGTTGGTCAAGGTCCAACTCATCTGCGCAACCAAGACCAATAGAATACGAATTGACGAGTGTTTAACTACAGGAGAGAATACCTTGTTATAGTCAATTTCTTCCCTCTGAGCGTAGCCTTTAGCCACTAACCGAGCCTTGTAGCGCACTGCATCTTCTTGAAGAGATCCTTGCTTCTTAGCATATACCCACTTGCATCCTATGGCCTTCTTCCCCTTGGGCAACTTTGTGAGTTCCCATGTATCGTTCTTATAGAGAGATTGCATCTCTTCATTCATGGCCGCTTTCCACATCCTTGCTTCCGAGCTGATCTCAGCTTCTCTGAAGGTAGATGGAATAGCCTCCTCAACGACTGAAAGTGCATACGCGACGACCATATCAGTGGTGAGCCAACCTGGTCTCTTAGTGTTCCTCCTTGGTCTTTCCACTGCAGTAGGATCCAGAACAGTACCCATGACCTGCTCTTGACCCTGTTCAACATCTTCAGCATCTTCTTCAACAACTAGATCACTACCCTGTGTCACCTCAGGAATGATCCGAACTGATGCTGATTCCTCTAGAGATGGTGGATCTGCATCAGTCTCCACCTGCTGCAATAGCTCCTTAGTCTTGCTGGTCTCCACCTGCTGAGAGACCGTAGGCTTCATCAAAGAAGCCTCATCGAACGTGACATCCTTGTTGAGTATGAACTTGTTGTCTGTTTGGTCCCAAATTTTGAACCCCTTGGTTCCTCGCTTGAAGCCAACGAACACCCCTTTCTTTGCCCTTGGATCCAACTTGTCTTCTCTGACATGGTAGTAGGCTGGACATCCGAAGACCCGTAGCAAATCATAGTCACCAGCAGCTTTTCCTGACCAAGCTTCAAGAGGAGTTTTCCCCCTATTGCAGACGACGGCAACCTATTCACGAGATGGCATGCATACGCCAAAGCTTCAGCCCAAAACTTCTTTGACAGTCCTGCATTGGATAACATACACCGGACCTTCTCTAGCAAAGTCCGGTTTATCCTCTCAGCCACCCCATTTTGTTGCGGAGTCTCTCGTACCGTGAAGTGTCTCTCTATGCCCTCATCAAGGCATAGCTGTAGGAAAGGATCCGATTTGTACTCTCCTCCATTGTCAGAACGGAGGACCTTAACCTTCCTTTCTGTGCTTCTCTCCATATTCGCCTTCCACTTCACGAACAGTTCTAGGACTTCATCTTTGTGTCGCATAGTGTACACCCAACAGCGCCTAGAAAAATCATCAATGAACGACACAAAATAGTGGTTACCTCCAATCGATGCAGTCTTGGTAGGTCCCCATACATCCGTGTGAACATAGTCAAGAATACCCTCTGTGCAGTGTGAAGCTGTGCCAAACTTCACCTTAGTCTTCTTGCCGATGATGCAATGCTCACAGAAATCCATCTTGCAGGTTTCGGCACCCTTCAGCAACCCTTGCCTTGCAAGAGCTTGCATTGACTTCTCTCCTGCATGTCCCAGCCTCTGATGCCACAGCCGGGTTGAATCTTCCTTTGGACTGGTAGAAGCTGCCACCTGCCCTGTCACCGTACTACCCTTCAAGTAGTATAGGTTGTTTCGGCGATCGGCCTTCAACACCACCATTGAACCCTTTGTCATTCTAAGGACTCCCTCCTTAATTGACACTCCAAGGCCCAATGACTCCAAAGCTCCTACGGAAATCAGGTTTCTTTTCAACTGAGGTACATACCTCACTTCCTTCAGCTCTCTCACCATCCCATCAAACATTCTGATTGGAATAGTGCCAACACCCTCCATGATGCACGGATGATCGTCGCCCATGACGACCGAACACCCCTCCAGCTTCTCAAAACTGGTAAACCAGTCCCGATTGGGGCATACATGATATGTTGCACCCGTATCCAAGATCCACTCGTTTTCACCCGAGTAGCCTATGACGGGAGTAGTAACTGAAAAAGAGAACACTGACGAATCTGAGTCCGATCCATCTGCCTGTGATTTGCTGCTTGCAGTGTTAACCACTTTTGCTAGATTTGCCTCAGATTTTGATTCTTTCTTCTTTCGCTTGAACTTCGGACAGTTCACCTTCCAGTGCCCAATCTCTCTGCAGAAAGCACACTGATTCCTTTTGAGATCCCTGAAGCCTGGTCTGGACTTTGATCTTCCTCTAACCTCCTTGCCCTTTCTTGATGAACCCCTGCCTCTTACTTCCAGTACCTCCGCCGATGAGCTTGACTGAGAAGGATATCTTTTCTTTCTCCTCGTCTCATAACTTGTCAGTGCAGATGACACCTCATGGTAGTCCAAAGTCTGCCTACCATTGATAAAAGTCATAGTGAACGTCTCATACTCCTCCGCCGGGAGTGAGTTCAGGAGGATGATCGCCTTGTCTTCCTCTTCTACCTTGACATCCACATTTATCAAGTCTGTAAGAAGCTTGGTGTATCAGTTGATGTGCTCATTCACTGTGCTCCCCTTCTTCATCCGAAACTGATACAGCTTACTCTTAAGCTGCAACCTGGAGTCAACACTCTTCGTGAGGTATTTCTTCTCAAGGGTATCCCACAGATGCTTCGCCGACGTCTCATATTGTGCAAGATATTTTATGTCTTGTGACAAACATGAACGTATCAACCCACACGCCGACCTGTTCATCTTCGTCCACTCTTCATCAGTGGTCGTGCTCTTCTTCTTTTCCAATAGGAGTGTATCTTCGAGGTTTGATGCATTCAGTGCATCCATAACCTCACACCTCCACATCCCAAAGTTATTTGTACCATTGAACTTCACCACGTCGATCCTCGGGTGAGGATGCATGGTCTTAACTGACGCAATTTCTTCTGCCATTGAGATTTCTTGATCCTCTAACTATGCGGAAAATCAACCAACTGAAATAGATCTAAACTCAGATAAAAAATTGGATTTTTACCTTTCCCTTGAAACCTTAGATCGAGTTTCACTCCTGATCTATTCAACAGATTCCACGAGCCCTTCTAGCGTCCTCCTGAGATCGACACACGATCCCACGAACACCAATACCTCTGATCTGAGATCGACACACGATCTCCACCGAATCAGATATCGAGCCTTCCGAATCTTCAGAAATCCCAAGCGAAACCTGGCTCTGATACCACTTGTTGTGCCAGCGACAACAACCTGATGAGGATCTCCTGAATCTCCCAAGCACAGAGAACAATTTCAAACGGCACAAAAACAATCATCAGAGAGAGCACAAGCGCAAACAAACAATGTAACGAGGTTAGGCCTCAATGCCTACGTCCTCGGGGCAATCCAGAAGAGTGATTAATTACTAGGGAAGATGATTACAATTGCTAGCAGCCTCTTTGAATGCAAGAGAGCTCTAGCTTTCTAATTCTTCTGATACTAAACCCTAGAAACCAACAACAGCCTTTAAATACAACAGGTTTTCAAACCTGCAAATCGCAACCCGCACCCGCAGGTCGGTCGACCGGGCGGTCGACCGACTTCTCCACCAGTCGACCGCTAGGTCGACCGGGTGCCCAACAGAGACTTGGGCAATTACAGTCAGGCATCTCGGTCGACTGGCGGTCGACCGATCTCTTCCACTGGTCGACCGGTCGGTCGACCGGGCGCCCAACAGAGACTTGGGCAATTACAGTCAGGCAAATGCGGTCGACCGCCCGGTCGACCGCTCTCTGACCCTGTGCACGTTGTGCACGTCGGTCAACCGGCCGGTCGACCGACAGCCTGCTTCCTGCTGCTGCTGCTATTTTCTTCTACTGTTTTCCTTCGCCTTTCGTCGTCGACTTCCTTGGCGATCACCTCGACGACTCCTCGGCTATCCATGTCAACTTTCTTGGCAATATTCTCTCTTTCCAACAACTAACGTTCTCTGTATTGAGATTCGACTACAAGATATGCCGAGAAACTGTTAGAAGTTTTAGTGATCGACTCGACATTTTATATGCTGTGCCTGCAAAATATTTCCAAGATATTTTCTGGGAAGGTAAGTAGGAAAGGAGCAAAGACTTCTGCGGACATATAAACAATGTTACAAATAAGAATCTTATAGAAAGAGATTAGAGGAGCAGGTAAAAGAATTATTTTGAAAATATGATTACTAAATTTTTGCGATGGTAAGAACAGCGAATTATGGAGAAGAAATTAGAGAAGAAGAGAGGGAGAGATGAATGGGATCTGGTCGCCGGTCAATATGGTGTGATGTTGATATAGAGTTGGGGTTGACTTGTGAGAGTAATTTGGGGGAAGACTGACACAGCCATTGCTTATGAGAATTAGGTGGAGAGATTCGAACGCAAACAAGTTTCAAAGCTTTGAAAATTCTGTTGAGTGTGAAATGCAATTGTTGAGGCTTGAATGTTGATAGCACTTATTGTTAGAAGCCGACGGGTAACTCCCAAAGTCTCCCTCAATAATAGTGGACCTGCCACTTGGTTTTACTAAGTGTTTCTATTCTCTTGCTAACGGCTCACTAAACATATAATTAGTATGTATTGTACATAAAGTTCAATGATAAAAACCAATAAACTCAGATTGCTTCATTTTAAAAAAAATATTTTTAATGTTTTTTTATTATGTGTGCAAACACAAACACGGCAACATGATTTTGGACCAAAAATCTCTCATTTCCAACCCAATCCTTTTTTCTATTTAGTTAGGCCTCAATTGCTACAGTTATGTATTAAAAAATAAAAAGTGAATCTTTCTTTTTACCACAGAATAAGGTTATTCATTTTCAAAGTTTACAAAAGTTATCTAATAATGTAATGTTGGTCTAAATTATAGCTTCAAATTGAGACGGCCCCTCCGGATTATACGCGAACTTAAAAAAAAGAGAGGAGTCATACACAAAAATTTAACTAAAAATTAGGGCTTTAAGGTATAAGAAGTTTTTGCTAAAATTCACAATTCTACTAACTCTAATATTTAATTTGCACATGAATGATCAACATTCTCCAAAATTAATAATTTGCACTGTGGAAGTGTGGAAGAAGACTCAAAGATAAATAGGGTCTGGTCTCTGTTTTTGAAAGATACGTGAGTGTAACTTGAAGAAAGACTAACATAAATGATTCAATGCTCATGAAAATTACATGAATCAACTCGAATGCAAGCGAAGTTTCAAAGTTTAGAATAATCAAAGGGCAAAATGCAATTGTTGAGGCTAGAATGTTGATAGAAGTTATTGTTGAAAGCGGATTGATAACTCCAACCGTTTACCTTGGAAATAATGAAATTCCTCTAGAAGCATGTAGTGGACCAGTCACTTGGTTTTACTAAGCCTTTCTTTTCTCTTGCTAATGGCTGTCTGAACATCTAATTAACATAGTACATAGAGTTTATTGAGAAAAACCAATTAATTCAGATTGCTTCATTTTAAAAAAAAAATTTAATGTTTTTTTTTTATGTGTGCTAATAAAATATGGTAGCTTGATTTTGGACTTGAAGCCTCTAATTTCAACCCAACCATTTTTACATTAGAGTTAGGCCTCAGTAGCTACAGTTATAAATTTAAAAAAAAATAAAAAGTGGATCTTTCGTTTTTTTTTTCCCCTCAGAAAAAGGTTATTTTTTCCAAACTTTACAAAAATTATTTAATAATAAAATGTTGTGACGGGTCTCGATATAGTTGGTCTAAATCATAGCTTCAACTTGAGATGACAAGCAAAAAGTTGAAATGTTCCCTCCTAGTTATATGCGAACTTTTAGAAAATAGGAACAATACATGGAAGTTTAACTAAAAATATGCCTTTTAACATATAAGATTTTTTTTGTTAAAATTCACGATTCGACTAACTCTAATAATTTAATTTGCAACTCCGAAAATAATCAACATTCTCCAGAATTATTAGTTTTTTAAACAAGTACACCTTGAGAACATGTAGATCACAGTTAATAGTTTGGATCACTATAAATAGCCCACGTATCAGAAAAGAGCTAGGGCATGAGAAATTTCCTGCTCGACTTATGTTCTGTTCTTTTCTTGAAGAAATGAGGAGGGTAACATGATTTAGACCACAACATCAATATGGCCTGCATTGACGCATACAAGGATGCCCAGCATCCACATGATATTATTCTACTTACAAAGAGCATTTGGAATGCAAAGCCACTTCTTTCCCCTTGGGGACGCCAATTATAGCTGTGCAGAAGGCTCAAATCCATTACATTCTCTATAGGGGCCGTTTGTTTCGCGTAAAACTCCGTAATTCGTAAATGACTTACTACCCAGTTACAACTACGGCGTTTGTTTGGACCGTAATTCGTAAAAGACTTACGTAACTCAACTAACACTCACTTGCAACCCAGTTACCACTCACTTACAGCCCAGTTACAGTTAATTTTGTGGTCATACAAATTTGTAATATTTTTTTATATTAATATTAAAATTTTTTAATATTTAACTTTTTTAATATTTATTTGCAGTATTAAAACTTTTAAAATTGTAAAATAGTTAATTTTGTGGTCAACTTTTTCACTTACGACTTATACATTACGACAACCAAACACCGTAAAGTACAATACACTTTCCCACTTTACAATTTATATTACCAACCAAACACCGTAAAATTTACATACATGTAACTCATTTACAATTGTAAAAGACTTTACCAATTACAACTACGAATTACGGCCAGTTACGACAAATGCAGAAGGCTGCACCATCTTCCCTGAGTCTTTGCCTTTCAAAGTCTTTCTTCCCTCGGGAAAAAACTTTTAATTGTTAAGAGCTTTTCAAATTCATAATGTTTGGATGGATCAGAGCGATAAGAACTCATCGACTTGCACCCGTAACTAACGAACTGAATCGAAGCGAATACTTGAATATTTGAATTCGTATTCGGTCATTTTTCCTCTATTTGAATTTGGATTTGACTTCGAATTGAATAATTTTTTCGATTTGAGTTCTATTAGGACCGAATATTCGATGTTGGCTTACTAATCGTGAACATTCGATCTGATCCATGCGTTGTGTTTTCTTCGAAAAAAATCACAAATATGTGTATACGATTCGGTTTTCAATTCACTATTCAATTCGATATCGATTCGAGAGAGCTGAGAGGAGTTAGCTAGGATTTTTGATTCACTTTCATTATTTTATATTTTGCATAAGAGTTCTTTAAAATGTAACAATTACAAAAGAATGAAGAGGAAATCATGTAAAATATAATTATATGCATATATGTAATAATATATTTTTATTAGGGGTTAAAATGCATATATATTAATCAAATAGCTTATTGAATTATCGAATCAAATGCTAGAATGTTCAGATTTCGATACTTTTAAATTACTTTTAAATTACGAATAGTAAAAACGTATTTGTTTACAATTAAATGATCACACAGAATCAAATCTGATTGAATAACTAGACGAACACTTAACGAACTATTTTTTAATTATTCAGTTTGTTTCCACGCCTACCCGCAACTTGCAATGACTAGGACGGAAGTATAGGTATGTAAATAGGATGGAAAATGTCTCGAGCAGACAGAAAGTGACAGGACCTATAAGTGATTATGATTTATTAACTCTTGGCATAAGAGACTAGAGAGGAAGACTTGGAAAAAGATGAAGTTATAATTTCACACGCAGAGTCTTCCTGTGAACTCGTAGCATCAAACTATTCAAATGTGGGGGACTATGCATAAGGGGCAAGAACTCAGAACCTTACGTGTGTTGTGGATCAGAAGTATAGAGACAAAGAGAGGAAGACTTGAAAAAAGATGAAGTTATAATTTCATAAGAGATAAAGAGAGGAAGTCTTGGAGAGATGATGTAACCCTCGTTTCCAACATATGTGTGTTAATACTAGTATCCGATAATGATTTCATCATCCTGGTATCTGAATTGAGGCCATTTCAGCTCGAGATATTATTTTTCAATATTTTGAATTTTTCTAAAGTTTCTAAGAAATTTAGAAATTATTGGATGTTTTGACTAAAAAGATGACTGCCCACTGTTTTTTTTATAAAAATGATAAGATTTAAATTCCAGTTTTTTCAGGTTGCAAGTAGACTAACTGAACTACTAAAAATGCGTCAGTTTTATTTAAAGAGATGAGAAAGCAAAGGATTTTGTTTATTTGATTCGTCTGGGATTTGCAATTCCCTGATTCTTTTCATGGTAAATGATGTGTATATAACTGCCATCCGTTCGTTTAAGGAACTGAGATGGTCCATAAAACGAATTTTTTTTACAAATAATTGCACCATTAGGCGGCTAATCAATGAGCTTAAATCTTATAATTGCTATTTTTATTCATGCTATTTGGTTACTTGGTGGAATTGAGGTCCAATTCCTGCTGTTGGGTTGAATGAAATTGGGATTTCAACTATTCTATTTATTTATAATGAATATATGAAAAAAATTTTCTATTATTGAAATTCAGGCAACGTGTGAGTAAATTCATTACAAATCTATATTGAGAGAAATTGGAGAGAAATCCATTGAGATACTTTTTTTTGACACATGAGATACAAGTTGGAAGTAGGCCTCCAACGATAAAATATGAGACATTTTTTTTTTCTATTTAGAAGAAGAGAGAGATTTAGCGTAGTTATTCGGCAAAAAGTAATGTTATTCTAGCACAAATTTTGTGACTTTAATTTAATGAGACGTAGGCCTCTAAATAATTCATGGGACATGGTCCTCACAAGGCAATGTAGCTTATTGAATCCAGTTTGGATATAGCTATTTTTTTAACTAGGTAACCCATTGAAAACAAAAAAACCTATAGTAAGAACATTTGTTATTGCTGAGAGTAAGAATGCGAATGTCGTGCAATAAAGAACGAAAGAACTATCTTAATACTATATAAGATTTGACTAGTATACTTTCGCAATCCATCTCCACTCATTAATCAAATAAGGCAGATCAATGGCTGAATAACCCTTTCTCTTTGTAACATTAGAGCAATACCTTGAAGTTTCATCGATGAAATTCATATTAGTACAAACCCCATAACTTAGCAAATTACAATGATGGAGCTATCTTCAAATTGATATTTAAACTATATAAGGTAACCCATTAGATTGAACATTCGACCAATCAAAAAAAATGACCAGAAGAGCTAAATGAAGTACAAAAGAAATTGGGATCCATTTACCCAAAAATGAGCGATAACAGATGAGAGATGAAATCCTAGAAATTATGTTGAGTCTAATCCAAGAATATTGAATCAATAACACCATATAAGCTCCAACATAAGTACTTCTTCATCTATCACTTGTTCCAATATAAGTTCCAATATAATATACAAAAATATAAAATGTGGTTATTGTTCCATTGGATCTTGATACTCTTGAGTAGCCAGATTGAGCCCCAATTTAGTTTAAGTTGATCTAGGATGTTAATTTTGCATCAAGGCATGTTCCACCAATCATTCAAATGTGTCTTTAGACCGTTATTTAAAACACAAGTCTAAATAACAATATTAGTCACTAAATTGAAAGGTCAACTCATTATCAAACCAATGAAATTCACAGGTACGTGTTGGGCATTGAGCTGCTAGAAATAACGGATCAAGAGAAAAGACAATATAAATAATCATTCATATAATGTCAATTAAATTCAAATTCAAATCCAACCCAACAATTACATATAATAGACTCAGTAGTTGATGTAATAAGTTAAAAAACCTCAATAACAGTATTCACTTTGGAAAAACATAAACAATATTAAAACACAAAAAAAGCTTTATTCTTGCAGAAGATAGTTCCAACAATTTATGACTTGCTACGTACATTCACTGCTCACGAATGTCTTAAGGTCATAGCTGGTCAGTGTCATTGCTTTCTCCAAAATTTTAGAGGCACATTTTGAAGTACTAGAACCACTGCGAAGCCCACTCCAAATCCCAATCCAACAAACAAGGCTAGACCAATTATATATGTCGACGATGAACTATCAGACTTTGATGGTGACATTGCATCTGTTGTTTTTGGACTTGCATTGCCACATTGCTTTGATAATGGGCTCCCGCACAATCCTGGATTCTCTTGAAAAGATGCATTTGAGAATGTAGAGAATTGGTTGCCTTGAGGGATTTTTCCAGTGAAATTGTTGTCAGAGAGATTTAAGTAAGAAAGAAAAGTGAGAGACACCATCTCGTTTGGAATCTCTCCTGAAAGAGAGTTTGCTGAGAGATCTAATGACTCGATCTGTTTCATGTTCCCAATTGTTGGAGGGATGTCTCCTGAGAGGAAGTTGTGCGACAAGTTGAGCACATGGAGGCCTTGAAGTTCACTGATCACCTCTGGAATATCACCCTCAAAAGCATTGTTGGAGAAATCAACATATGTAAATATTGTCAATAATTTTCTCATTATTGATTTCTCTCCTTTATTTGTTATTGAAACCACATCGTATATAAATTTATCTGGAGCAGAAAAGAGCCGCTCTTTTTCAAAATAAAATCCCATTGTTGAGGAGTTTAACTGCGAGGAATTCAACATTGCCTTCAAGGCATTGAAACACTCCGAAGAGAGACTACCATTGAAGTGGTTGGAAGAGAGATAAAAAATTTGTAGCTTTGGCAATGCATAGTTGATCCCAGGACTTCTAACGAAATTGATCGGCCCATAAAATTTGTTTGCCCTTAGAATAAGGACACGGAGTGTAACCAAATCTGTCAACCAGTAGGGAAAAGAATCCATGATATGATTGTTCCCAAGGTCTAGAACCTCTAGTGATGTACAGTTGATCAACGATCGGGGTAATTGCCCTTGCAAACTGTTGCCATCAAACATTATTCTCTCTAGTTTACATCCTTTACTGATATTTTGTGGAATGATCCCTCGAAGTTGGTTTCCTCTGAGATTTAATTCAAGTAGAGAATCACCTTCTAATAGGCATGATGGTATTGAACCACTCAAGTTGTTGTTTGACAAGTCGAGGACCTGGAGAGTCTTTGCTGTGCAGATTGATGGCGGGATTTCTCCTGTGATGATGTTGTTACCAAGTGAAAAGAATTCGGTTTGATTAAGATAGAAGGAGATGTTGGAAGGTATAGTAAAAGAGAAGTTGTTGTTTGAATAATCTAGTATGAAAATCCTTGGGGGAGGTAGTGGAATTGGTCCTTGAAGCATATTGGATTGGAGATCAAGAGATAGAAGGTTGGCTGTAGTAAGATCAATTGGCCCCTCGATGTTTGAGAATGAATTGAAGGATAGGTTTAATAAATTAGGCATCCTCCATATCCACTTTGGAATACTACCGTTGATTCTATTATTTGATAGGTCTAGCTCCTCTAATCTATCTTGATACCTTAGAAAGGCAGGGATCTTGGAGAGATTGCAAGATGCCAAATCAATTGTAGACAACTTTGGAAAAGTGTGAAAGTTGTTTTCACCGACGTCTTGAATCAGTTTATTGTTTGACATATGCAAGTCGGTCAGATTTCTCAGATTGTTAAACATGTCTAACTCCACACTGAAATTGTTTGATGCGATGGTAAACTCTTCAAGCACTGTCAATTTAGAAATTGACCTTGGAATCCACCCCTGCAATTGGTTATTGCTCAAATCAATTAACTGTAGTGAAGTTGATGGGTTCAAAAACTCTCCTAGTTCACCAGAGAGTTGATTATAAGACAAATCCAGTGTTTCCAAATGAGGGAGGCAGAACAAAGACATAGGGATAGATCCTATAAGACTATTGTTAGAAAGGTATAGATAAGAAAGTTTTGCCTGGGGTTCAAAAGAAGGGACGGGACCGCCAAGAGAATTCCATGAAAGATTTATATACTCCAGTTGAATTAAACTCCCAATTGAAGTAGGAATAACTCCCGTCAAACAATTCCTTGAAAGATCCATATACTCCAGTTGAATTAAACTCCCAATTGAAGTGGGAATAACTCCCGTCAAACAATTCGGTGAAAGATCCATGTAAACTAGTTGGGTTAAGTTTGCAATTGAAGCGGGGATTGGTCCTGAAAAATTTGAGCTATAAAGGTGCAACATTTGCAAAGCATTGTCCGTCGGGAAAACAGGCAAAACTCCGGAAAGCCTTCGATTCTCAGATAGATCCAGATAGGTCAATTTTTTGTTTGTAGAGAAGAAGTCGTTGGGCAATGATCCTGCAAATCCAAATCTACCAAGACTATAAAGGCAGCTAGCTTTGTTACAAAGAAATAGAGACAAATCAAGCACAATATTCAATCAAACAATAGTTTTATAATTAAAAAAAAAAAAAAAAAAAGTAGTTCACCTGGGAGATCACATCCTTGCAAACGGAGAACTTGAAGCCGAGGCAGCGACTTGGATAACGTCTTGCTCCAGTCATGTTCAGAGGACATGTTGACACCATCGAGATGGAGCTCCCTCAGATTGCTAAGGTTTTTAACCAGCATTTGGAGATTAGGATTTCGGAGCTGTAATTCATTTTGTGAGAGATCGAGGGAGATCAAGCTGGTCAAGCGAGAGATGCCAATGGGAATCTGGCCACTCAATCCCGCCCGGAGAGACTGAGGTGCGTCAGTTTGGTAAGCTTCTCGAAACCTGACTGAGGAATGGGGACGCCCCGAAAGTGATTCCATCCAAGGTTGAGAGTTTGCAGAGAGGTGGATTGAAGAGGCTAGAACTGAGATTACCATATATATCCAGGGAATTGAGATCGAGCCCGATGACATGACCTGACGCAGTGTCGCAAGTGACGCCCTCCCAGCTGCAGCAATTGGAACCTTGTTTCCATGAGGCCAGCGGTTCGCTGAATTCGGAATAAAAACGGAAACCCTGTTTGAGGTCAAGAAGCGAAGCTTCCTGATCTGGGAGACACTTGACTGCATGAGCACCAGCGTACCTGCCAGTCCCAGCAACCAATATTGCAAAGAGCAACATAAAAAAAGAGTGGAGGCGGCGACGACAGTAAGAATTCATTGGCAAGTGATGTTTCAACACTGATTATTAACTTATTAGTGAATTCTTTTGGCAAGGATGCACATGGGCTTTGGCTCAAGGGGAGATAACATATAAATAGGAGAAGTATTACCCACAACCAGATTGGATTGGTACTAATTACTGTATTAGGGACAAGATAGAGATCGAGAGATGAGTTTCAAAGGAGAAGACTCGGAAGAAATTGAAGAATTATTACGAAAGTGAAACTGTGCAAGTGTGGAAGACGACTCATAGGGGCCTGGTCGTTGGTCATTTATGGCACGATGTTGTACATAATACCATTGAGGAAGTCCTGTGGGAGAAACTTGGAGAAAGACGCACATAATTCATTGCTTACGAAAACTACATGGAACTAAATAGGAACACAAACCAAGTTTCAAATCTTAGAATAATCTCTCAGTTCGCAATGCAATTGTTGAAGCTAGAATGTTGACAGCACTTATTTTTGGAAGTCGATTGATCGATTTGCTCTGAATTATAAAATTCACTTATGACGGGGAAATAAATCATTTTTGTTCTTCTGAAAAATGGGAGTGGACACTGCCATGATTTGCTTGCCAACATGGCCCCAAACATCAATATGACCTGTTTAAGCTAAAACTGTACGCAGGACATACATACATTTGATGCTCGGCATCCGCATGTTCTATTCATAGTTCAGGTCAACAGTTTTATTTTTTGTAATTATTTTTTGTTTGCAACTGTAAGTCTGTAACTGACTTACCCTGCATTGAGATTCGACTACAAGATATGCCGATAAATGTTAGAAGTTTTAGTGACCGACCCCACATTTTATATGCTGTGCCTGCAAAATATTTCAAGATATTTACTGGGAAGGTAAGTAGGAAAAACCTACATGTTTCAGCTCGAGGAGCGAAGACTTCTGTGTGTTAGATCTAAATTTATTCCATACAAGATCTATACATATACTGTTAGCCTCTTTATCATGATCAAAGGGAAGGAGAGTTTTAGGCATACCTGATTCCATCACGAAAGGGGATACCGAAGATTGCACGATCTCGAGGACGCCGAAGTTGAAGGAGAGGATTCTTCTCTCCAGCCACCAAGTTTTCTTCTTTATCCTTAGAGGAGATGAGAGGTCTCCAGAGAGATATGGTTATTGTTGTTGGTGGAGAGGGAACCCTACTCATGGTATATATAGCATCAAGAAACATTAGTTCAACTCATCATAGATCTAGGCCGTTGATATATAACACGAGTTCCACACGTGTAGATGAGTCTCACATTCTAATTTAAATACACTCATTGCTAAGTGTAATTGAAAACGTGTTTATACCCAAACCATTTAGGTTTGATCAATTCTTTATTAGGTCAAACAACATAGGTTAAGTGGGCGGGTGCAAATATCCAATTGACTTGATTAGGCCCAAAATAAATTAGACTTTAAAACAAAAATAAGTCTAACAATCTCCCACTTGGGCCAAGCAAGTCATACTGAATAGATATTATGCATAATTTTATGACGTCAAAACTTTAACCGCCAACAAACCACGTTTCAGAACAATCTGGTCCATTAAGATCCTGCCACCGAACATGGCGATGTTACCTTCTATATAATCGATGTAGTACCTTTCACATCACAAGTTTTAGAACCCCTAACGACATAGAACAAATGTGGACGTGTGGATGGAAATATCTTCTGATCGAATAAGGTACAATTCCAACTGGTTTCCATTTTATGACTCCAACGACTCTAGCCTTATGACTCCAACGAGTCTAACTTTATGACTCCAATGACTCTAACTGCTAATTCAACAAACTCAAATGCTGTAACACCCCGCTCCCGGAATACGTACTTAGTTGCGTATTCATATTTTTTGATCGTATTTTTTGATTTACTTCCTATATTTGTTTTGTATTATGAGTTATTTATATGATTGTTTTGCCTTGGATCTGGATTCGTGAACTCGGAGTCAGCCCTACTCTGAACCGGGGGACCGATCCTAGAGTATTGCTCGATTTGGACTTTCTGGTATTCTGATTTGACCGATTTCAGTTTTAAATATCATTTTTTTAATATTCTAGATTTTTCATGATTTTCTGGATTTTTTCTGAATTAAATTGAAAATCTTCAAAACCGGGGTCGACCAATACTGCTGCTCGATTCTCGGATTTTTAAATTACAAACGGAGTTAAAATTCTAAAAACGGCTTTCCTGTAACTTCTTAAAATCACATTTTCTATCTAAATACTTTTTCTGAGAATTTTCTGATTTTATCAAAATCTGGCCCACCCGGTATAGACCGGTATTGACGGTTGACTTCAGGATTTTTATTTTGAAAATGAGATTGAATTTCTGAAAACGATTTCACCAAAATTTTTTAAATAATATTTATTATTTTTTAGAATTTTTGAGAAGCTTTTCGAACTAATTCATTTTTCGGGCTTTTCCGAAGTTTTCGGTGTTTCCCCAGATACCGGAATCTTATCCTGATATTTTTCTCTCTTTCTCATTTTTCTCTCTCCTCGCTAGACGTGAGTTTCACCAACCTGAATTCATCATTAAATGCAGAGATCCTCTCCATACTGCATTTAATGCACTGCTAATCAATTCCAATCAAGTCAAATCTGACTTTTGTCCTTTCTGTAAACGCAGTATTCGCGTTTTTCTCAAACGCGAGTTTTCATCCTCGCGTCTGGGCAATTGCCAGACGCGAGTCTTTGTTGGATGGAGACGCAACCCATTCCCTTTGAATGAAACGCATGTTTCATTTAATATGAATCCCAATGGCAACTTGTAATTCCTCCAAAACTCCTTTATATATATAAACTCCCACTCCTTCTCTCTCTTTCATTAATTTCTTTCCATCTTTCTCTTCTAGCCAACAGCAAGCCAATGAGCACAGCATGGTGCTTCCTTTGGCCGGCCATGCTCCACCTCTCCCCCTCCATTTCCACCACCATCTCCTCCACCAACTCCACCACCATTCTCCTCCTCCATCTCCTCCTCCATTCCAACAACAACAACAACCATAACACCATCTACAATACCATCTTCTTCCTCCATTATTCACCAAGATAACCCAATTTCACCACCACCTTCTCCACCATCTCCACCACCATATACACCACCTTAGCCACCAACGACCATGCCATCTTCCTCTCCTCGTCGTGCTCTTTCCGACGAGCGATTACTTCGCTCTCCGAAACACCATTTCTAAAACTCCATTTTCACCAAATGAACTACACTTGCACCTCACAATTTTCTTGGGCTTGGAGCTTTGGTCACCTTCTCCGGCCAACTCCGGCCGCCGCCGTGACCGCCGGCCATCGCGGGCTACCACCCCTTCCCTTCTCTTCTTTCCTTTCCTTCTTTCTTTCTTTCCATTCTTTCTTTCTTTTCTTTTTCTTTCTTTTCCTTTCCATCTTCTTTCCTTCACTGATTTTCTCCCAAAACTTGGGGAGACCAAAAACTTGCGTTTCCCCTTTTTCTCCCAAAACCTGTGTCCTACTCTCCCTCTTTCCCTGTCTCTCTCTTTCTCTCTGTTGATTGCTAGACGCGGATTTTACCTCCTGCGTCCAAGCAATTCCTTAACGCGGCCTTCGCGTTCTTGTATCGACACGACGCGGAGCCCATGCCCGCGTCTGTGTCCTTCTCGTGTCAACACGACGCGGAGCTCATGCCCGCGTCTGTGTTCTTCTCGTGTTAACGCTACGCGGAACCCACGTCCGCGTCTGCGTTCTCCTCATGTCCTGACTTGAACGCGGGTCTCGAACCTCGCGTTTGTGGATCTACGCGATGCGACTCCCGCGTCTTCATTCTCTCTTCTCCTTTTTATTTGAACGCGTTTACGCCTTTGGTTCCTGGATTCCGGAGATCGGGGATTTCACAGTATTTTTCGTATTTAGGCGAGTGTCCTCGCCTCCATTCGATTTTCCCTTTTTATCGGATCGACTTGTATTTGCATTATGTATCATTTGACAACTGATGTGCTATCATTTACCATGCTGCTACTGGACACCTACTCCCGTTATGTTATCTCTTATCACTTGTTCCTTGTTATGACATGACTTACTACCTGTCACTTGCCTCTTGATATATTAATACCTGACCTGTGATTATCACATTTACGAGAATACTATACTTGTTATCCTGTATTATATATACAGTGACCTGAATCTATAGTACTCATGTACTCCTGAATTCCTGATCATGTCCTGATCCTTTTATTCCTGTGAATTGCTAACTACATACTATATTATAATAAGACAACTTGTACCCGGTTTGGGGGAAACTGATGGGCCCTGATTAATCATGTTTATGGTGGTCTTATCGAGTCACGCGTGGCCACATATTTGAGGGATCACCTGGCGGCCACCAGGGATTCCGTGGGGTGTGCTGGCACCCCTACTCCTGTTTATTCCTGCCGGGTATGCACACGCCCTAGGCCTATTTCTATGGGATCTGCGATATATTATTCCTGTTCGGGCGTAAATAAGTCCCGGTACCTAGCGGTACGTTCTGGCTCAGCACCGGATACTCTTGGACCGTTGTCCCGGGCATGTACGGGGCCCATCCGAAACATGATTCATCGAACATTATCAGTTTTCAAATAACCTGCTCTATAAGTTATAAGTGGAAGTATGTGGAATGGGACGCATACTGAAACCTGCAACTTAGATGGCCCCAATTATAATAAGATGCTAATATACCATTGTTGTGTTGTTTTGTAACTCGGTTGTATGCGTTTGGATTACGGTGACATGGGATAAAGGTATATAAATGAGGGTTTCCTTGTTTGGATTATTCCTTCGATGTACTAGCCTCATGATGTCGTGACTTAAGCTTATGCAATCAGTTTTACTCGTGATCGGATTTATTCGGTTTTATTCGGTTTTATCGGTTTTATGTTAGTTTAGGAGATATCTGGTATTGCCTTGTCTACTTTATTCATCGCCTCGTTACCTGCTCTTATCATCTTATATCATTCATGTTCCCGGCTTGATATCAATTACTGTCTCTCTACTTGCTCCTGCATGTTTGTGCTCACGACACGATTTTCAATGCATAATTATGACATGGATTTATCGATACACATGTGATCATCTATGCTCGCCACTTGGCTTTCGCATCACCACTCGCCGGGAGTTCTGACTCCTCTGGATCCTCATGTCTAGGTTTTGGAGCTTGGAGCGTGTGGATTCTCCTAGTTGCTGATCAGAGTGGCGCAGCGGTAGCGTGGATCTCCAGCAGACCGTCCAGAGCTCTATCTTTCCAGGCCCCCCTGCTCGGCTCTAGAGTTTTCCTGTTGTGACTCTAAGCCGCCATTTGCACTGTTCATACTAGTACATTCTTGTATTCTCACATTTGCGCCATGTTGGTGATGTAATATTCTTGTAATATTGATCACTTCCTGTGATAACTTTGTAACTGTACTCATGTGTTAGAATGTATAATGCACCACATGCTTCCGTACTCTGATTCTTGCCTGTACTGATGCTTAGCGTATATACGTGAGGGTATTCCTGACCTGCGTATATACGTCGCAGTAACGTCTCCGTACCCGCCGGATCGGGGCGTTACAGGGTGGTATCAGAGTCTAGGCTCTCGCATCCTCAGTACGTCCAGATGGCAAATTAATGGTGAAGTAATTTGCAACTGGAATGCATGAGTCCTGGTTATACAGTCCAACTACAAGTGCAGAGTTATCTTTCTTGATCATCTTTCCTTTGATTCCTAATCCTTTCCATCTTTTCACTGTTCTGATTTTTCGTAGCCTTTATACCAACTTAAGATATGGATATACTCGAGAGGTAATGGCTGGTTCTGAATGAAATTACTATATGATCTCTTCGGCCAACTCTATGAAGCTCGGGTATTCTCAGAATTGATCACTGATCGGGTTATCTTTCAGAAGTCGATATTCGGATTTTTTCTACAGTTACTCTCTATTCCTGGCTATATTCTTCAGAGAGATTGATGCCTGGTCTTTGGAATTCTTAATTATCGGTCTTCTTTATTATGCTCAGTACTATCAGAGTTTTCTATATCTTCAGTATTCTGGCTTGTTCTCGGAGAGCTATCAAGGATGCAGTATAGCGGGAATTCTATTACAAAGCAATGATATCAGATCATTTTTATTTGGCATCGTTCGAAGACTTATATAGCAGGAAGTGCAGAAGACGTCTATATTCTGATTATTGTGCAGTCAACTTGAGAGCCCTACCTGCAGTGATTCATATCTTGATTGGTATAATTCTCATCCTTATCCTCTTTGTGTTCATTTTACCCCTTATCGAAATTGCGAGGACGCAATTTTTTGTAAGGTGGATGGAATGTAGCACCCGCTCCCGGAATACGTACTTAGTTGCGTATTCATATTTTTCAATCGTATTTTTCGATTTACTTCCTGTATTTGTTTTGTATTATGAGTTATTTATATGATTGTTTTGCCTTGGATCTGGATTCGTGAACTCGGAGTCAGCCCTACTCTGAACCGGGGGACCGATCCTAGAGTATTGCTCGATTTAGACTTTCTGGTATTCTGATTTGACCGATTTCAGTTTCAAATATCATTTTTCAATATTCTAAATTTTTCATGATTTTCTGGAATTTTTCCGAATTAAATTGAAAATCTTCAAAACCGGGGTCGACCAATACTGCTGCTCGATTCTCGGATTTTTAAATTACAAACGGAGTTGAAATTCTAAAAACGGCTTTCCTGTAACTCTTAAAATCACATTTTCTATCTAAATACTTTTTCTGAGAATTTTCTGATTTTATCAAAATCCGGCCGACCCGGTATAGACCGGTATTGACGGTTGACTTCAGGATTTTTATTTTGAAAATGAGATTGAATTTCTAAAAACCGATTTCATCAAAAATCTTTAAATAATATTTATTATTTTTGAGAATTTTTGAGAAGCTTTTCGAACTACTTCATTTTTCGGACTTTTCCGAAGTGTTCGGTATTTTCCCTAGATACCGGAATCTTATCCTGATATTTTTCTCTCTTTCCTATTTTTCTCTCTCCTCGCTAGACACGAGTTTCACCAATCTGAATTCATCATTAATGCATAGATCCTCTCCATACTGCATTTAATGCACTGCTAATCAATTCCAATCAAGTCAAATCTGACTTTTGTCCTTTCTGTAAACGTAGTATTCGCGTTTTTCCCCAACGCGAGTTTTCATCCTCGCGTTTGGGAAATTGCCAGACGCGAGTCTTTGTTGGATGGGGACGCAGCCCATTCCCTTTGAATGAAACGCATGTTTCATTTAATATGAATCCCAATGGCAACTTGTAATTCCTCCAAAACTCCTTTATATATATAAACCCCCACTCCTCTCTCTTTTATTAATTTCTTTCCATCTTTCTCTTCCAGCCAACAGCAAGCCACGAGCACAGCATGGTGCTTCCTTTGGCCGGCCATGCTCTACCTCTCCCCCTCCATTTCCACCACCATCTCCTCCACCAACTCCACCACCATTCTCCTCCTCCATCTCCTCCTCCATTCCAACAACAACAACAACCATAACACCATCTACAATACCATCTTCTTCCTCCATTATTCACCAAGATAACCCATTTTCACCACCACCTTCTCCACCATCTCCACCACCACATACACCACCTTAGCCACCAACGACCATGCCATCTTCCTCTCCTCGTCGTGCTCTTTCCGACGAGCTATTGCTTCGCTCTCCGAAACACCATTTCTAAAACTCCATTTTCACCAAATGAACTACACATGTACCCCACTATTTGCTTGGGCTTGGAGCTTTGGTCACCTTCTCCGGCCAACTCCGGCCAACTCCGGCCGCCGCCGGTGACCGCCGGCCATCGCCGGCTACCACACCTTCCCTTCTCTTCTTTCCTTTCCTTCTTTCTTTCTTTCCATTCTTTCTTTCCTTTCTTTTTCTTTCTTTTCCTTTCCTTCTTCTTTCCTTCACTGATTTTCTCCCAAAACTTGGGGAGACCAAAAACTTGCGTTTCCCCTTTTTCTCCCAAAACCTGCGTCCCACTCTCCCTCTTTCCCTGTCTCTCTCTTTCTCTCTGTTGATTGCTAGACGCGGATTTTACCTCCTGCGTCCAAGCAATTCCTTAACGCGGCCTTCGCGTTCTTGTATCGACACGACGCGGAGCCCATGCCCGCGTCTGTGTCCTTCTCGTGTCAACACGACGCGTAGCTCATGCCCGTGTCTGTGTTCTTCTCGTGTTAACGCTACGCGGAACCCACGTCCGCGTCCGCGTTCTCCTCGTGTCCTGACTTGAACGCGGGTCTCGAACCTCGCGTTTGTGGCATCTACGCGATGCGACTCCCGCGTCTTCATTCTCTCTTCTCCTTTTTATTTGAACGCGTTTACGCGTTTGGTTCCTGGATTCCGGAGATCGGGGATTTTACAGTATTTTCCGTATTTAGGCGAGTGTCCTCGCCTCCATTCGATTTTCCCCTTTTATCGAATCGACTTGTATTTGCATTATGTATCACTTGACAACTGATGTGTTATCATTTACCATGCTGCTACTGGACACCTGCTCCTATTATGTTATCTCTTATCACTTGTTCCTTGTTATGACATGACTTACTACCTGTCACTTGCCTCTTAATATATTAATACCTGACCTGTGATTATCACATTTACGGGAATACTATACTTGTTATCCTGTATTATATATACAGTGATCTGAATCTATAGTACTCATGTACTCTTGAATTCCTGATCATGTCCTGATCCTTTTATTCCTGTGAATTGCTAACTACATACTATATTATAATAAGACAACATGTACCCGATTTGGGGGAAACTGATGGGCCCTGATTAATCATGTTTATGGTGGTCTTATCAAGTCACGCGTGGCCACATATTTGAGGGATCACCTGGCGGCCACCAGGGATTCCGTGGGGTGTGCTGGCACCCCTACTCCTGTTTATTCCTGCCGGGTATGCACACGCCCTAGGCCTATTTCTATAGGATCTGCGATACTCTATTCCTGTTCGGGCGTAAATAAGTCCCGGTACCTAGCGGTACGTTCCGGCTCAGCACCGGATACTCCTGGACCGTTGTCCCAGGCATGTACGGGGCCCATCCGAAACATGATTCATCGAACTTTATCAGTTTCCGAAACTGATGGGCCCTGATTAATCATGTTTATGGTGGTCTTATCAAGTCACGCGTGGCCACATATTTGAGGGATCACCTGGCGGCCACCAGGGATTCCGTGGGGTATGCTGGCACCCCTACTCCTGTTTATTCCTGCCGGGTATGCACACGCCCTAGGCCTATTTCTATAGGATCTGCGATACTCTATTCCTGTTCGGGCGTAAATAAGTCCCGGTACCTAGCGGTACGTTCCGGCTCAGCACCGGATACTCCTGGACCGTTGTCTCAGGCATGTACGGGGCCCATCCGAAACATGATTCATCGAACTTTATCAGTTTCCAAATAACTTGCTCTATAAGTTGTAAGTGGAAGTATGTGGAATGGGACGCATACTGAAACCTGCAACTTAGACGGCCCTAATTATAATAAGATGCTAATATACCATTGTTGTGTTGTTTTGTAACTCGGTTGTATGCGTTTGGATTACGGTGACATGGGATAAAGGTATATAAATGAGGGTTTCCTTATTTGGATTATTCCTTCGATGTACTAGCCTCATGATGTCGTGACTTAAGCTTATGCAATCAGTTTTACTCGTGATCGGATTTATTCGGTTTTATTCGGTTTTATCGGTTTTATGTTAGTTTAGGAGATATCTGGTATTGCCTTGTCTACTTCGTTACCTGCTCTTATCATCTTATATCATTCATGTTCCCGGCTTGATATCGATTTCTGTCTCTCTACTTGCTCCTGCATGCTTGTGTTCATGACATGGTTTTCAATGCATAATTATGACTTGAATTTATCGATACACATGTGGTCATCTATGCTCGCCACTTGGCTTTCGTATCACCACTCGCCGGGGAGTTCTGACTCCTCTGGATCCTCATGTCCAGGTTTTGGAGCTTGGAGCGTGTGGATTCTCCCAGTTGCTGATCAGAGTGGCGCAGCGGTAGCGTGAATCTCCAGCAGACCGTCCAGAGCTCTATCCTTCCAGGCCCCCCTGCTCGGCTCTAGAGTTTTCCTGTTGTGACTCTAAGTCGCCATTTGTACTGTTCATACTAGTACATTCTTGTATTCTCGCATTTGCGCCATGTTGGTGATGTAATATTCTTATAATATTAATCACTTCCTATGATAACTTTGTAACTGTACTCATGTGTTGGAATGTATAATGCACTACATGCTTCCGTACTCTGATTCTTGCCTGTACTGATGCTTAGCGTATATACGTGAGGGTATTCCTGACCTGCGTATATACGTCGCAGTAACGTCTCCGTACCCGCCGGATCAGGGCGTTACAAATGCGCAAAAGTAAACTTTAAGAAAAGCAGTTATAAATTTATTTATCATAATCAACAAATATCCATAAAGTGCACTTAGAAATAATGTCTATTACATAAAATTATCTACTCCCACAAAATCAGAATATCATAATGACTAGTCATCCCCATATGAGCAATATGCTCTAAGAAGACTTTAGGTAAAAGTCCTTTAATGAGTGGATCTGTAATGTTAAGAATAGTGTCATCACTATCAACAGACAAAATATGATTCCGAACTTTATCATTGATGACAAGAAACTTGATGTCGATATGCTTCGACTTTGCTGAACTCTTGTCACTATTGCAGTAGAGCTTTATAGCTCTTATTGTCACATTGTAGCTGTAATGACCTCTCGACTAAATCCACCATCTTCCTACAATAAGGAAAATGTAAAATGAAGTGGATTTTCTATTGCCGATACATCCAGCATAATCTGAAACTGTGTATCTAATCAGCTGCAACTGATCAGATTTCATGTAGTCTTCTATGGATATCACATTACCTTCTTCGCAGTCTTCTAGAGATCAATCCCATGATTGATCAAGTATCTACCAAGTTTCTCAATGGTATATGCTATGTCTGGATGGGTACAAACTTGAACATACATCAGACTTTCAACCGCCGATGCATATGGAATGTCTTTCATTTGCTCTTTCTGAAGGTCGTTCTTGAGACATTAGAGTAAACTCAACTTATCTCCCTTAGAGCAATTCTTCATGCCACATCTATCTAGCACCTTATCGATATAGGACTTTTGTGATAAACTTAATATTCCACGTGTCCTGTCACGTTGAATCTGGATGCCTATCACAAAAGAAGCTTCTCCAAGATCTTTCATCTCAATGTTCTTTGAGAGAAAACTCTTGGTGTAAAGTAAAAGAACAATATCGTTACTTGCTAGTAGAATGACATCCACATATAGCACAAGAAATATAAGTCTACTCGCTTTAAATTTATGGTAAATGTATTGATCATCTACAATCTCCTTAAAACTAAAATCGGATATTACATGATCAAATTTCAAATACCATTGACGGAATGCTTGATTTAGACCATAAATGGATTTCTTTATTTGTAAACCAAATATTATGAAACTTTCACTTTAAAATTTTCGGGTTGCACCATACAGATTTCTTCCTCAATGCTACCATTAAGAAAAACAATTTTAACATCCATTTGGTATAACTCTAGGTCAAAGTGAGCCACCAGTGCCATAATAATCCTAAAAGAATGTTTCATGAAAATCAGGGAGAAGGTCTCCTTATAGTCAATGTCCTCTCTTTTAGTGAATCCCTTTATGACAAAATGTGACTTATACCTTTTGACATTACCTTTCGAATCTCGCTTGGTTTTGAATACTTATTTACAACCAATCGGTTTCTTTCCTTTAGGCAACTCTACTAAATCCCAAACATCATTGTCCTTCATGGATTTTAACTTATTTTTTTATGGTATTTGACCACTTAGTGGAATGAATGTTGAATTTGGCCTCATTCAAGAATGTGGAGTCATCTTCTAGCCTTATGTCAAACTCATGCTTTTGAAGATAAACTATATAGTCATTTGTAATGACTGATCTCCTCTCCCTAGTTGATCTCTTAGGCACTTGTGGTTGAGAATTTTCAGGTTCTACCTCACCAGCATGATCTACTTCAGGATGAACTGTATATGTATCTTGTAAGGATGCAACTGTATTTTCATCTTGAAGTGGAACAACTACTTTATCATTTAGAACAATTTGTCATAGGTATAATAATATGTTCTTCCTTAAATATGAAATCCTTATGTAGTTGACTCCCACTGTCCTGAATATCCTCAAAAAAAAATTTAGCAATCCGTCTTTATATTCTTAGTGGAGGGATAATAAAACTTAAAGCCTTTATACCTCTCAGAATACCCTACGAATAAACAGCTAACTGTCCTTGAGTGCAACTTCTTCTCATATGGTATATATGGCCGAGCTTCCGCTGGATAACCCCAAACATGTAGATGCCTAATACTGAGAGATTTTCCAATCCATAACTCATATAGGGTTTTAGTTACTATTTTGCTAGGTACTCTATTAAGGAGGTGACAACCATCTTTAAGACTTCAATATATAATGACTCTGATAGAGTAGTATGAGCTATCATACTCCCAACCATATCCTTTAGTGTGTGATTTTATCTCTTAGCAATACCATTTTGACAAAGTGTCCCTGATATGGTGTACTAAGCGACAATACCACTCTTTTAGAAATTGACAAATGATTCTGGATATTTATCTGATTCGTCATATCTGTCATAGTACTCACCACCATGATCAGATCTAACGACTTTAAACATGTCTAATGATTGGGATTTCTCATGAAACAAGTATAGGTACCCTAACGAGAGTAATTGTCTGTAAAAGTGATGAAATATTCATGACCATTCCAAGAAGCTGTAGGGAATGGACCACAAATGTCTATATATACCCAAATTTAAGACATCCTGAACTCTGTTTAGTACCTAACTTCCTAATATTTCTTTAATTAATATTCGCTTAGTGCCTAGGCTATTCACATATAGAGATTCAGTATATAAAGCATGAAGTTTCAATTTATATAGCCACCAATCAGAATTCTAGTACAAACAACTTTAGATTTGAAAAGTAAACTAAGCATTTCATTATCAAGAGTGACAGTAAAACTAGATCTGTCTAACAAATGAAATAGAAATATGATTCCGCCTAAAAGGACGGTACATATAAAGTCTCATCCGAATCTAAAACCAAAAATTAGAATCTAATTTAAGCGTACAAACTCCAATAGCTTTAATTGTAACTTTATTTTCATCACCCATGTATACGTATCGCTCAGCTGAGCTGGGCCTCCTTTGGGTTTGGAAGTTTTGCATTGAATTGCTTATATGAGTTATCTATCAACCTTGTATCAAGTGGCACTAAAACTAAATTAATTTCAGAATAAACATAAATATGAGATACACCCGCTAAATAGCCATTTCTGATACTTTATATATTCCTACTTGAGGTGGCTTACTTTCTTGCAGAAGAAGCATTCAATGACCTTAGGCTACTTTTCCTGCACTTTTACCACTTAGGATCAGCCACTGTAGTGGTGTTTATGTTCCTACCTTTAGTTTCACTTTTCCTTTTCTTATTAGAAGTTTACCCTGGATGCTAAGTGAGCACTGACATTATCGGGCATAACACTTCTAATAGTTATAGGAATAGTATACTTTATCACCATTAGACACATCTTGTAAGATCTCTCTCACTTACCATAATTGACCTTTTCTTTACTGAACTTTTATTAGTGATAGTAGAGATCCATCAATCTTTAAGGTGTACTCTAGGTGCATGAATTCAAGAACGATCATTTACGTGGTCTTACCACTTCTTAAAGTTTGTACCATTCAATTTAAACACATAAGTGTACAATTTCTCATCAGTTTAACATAAACATTGCATTTAATAAAATCTACTGTAATAGCCATAAAAAAAATGAATTTCAGAAAATGCAACCAGTTTAACCGATAGAGCTGTCGGTTAAACTTTCAGAACAAGTTGTGTCTCTATATGCCAACATTGTACTGGCCCAATATAGATATCCTAAAGTCTAGGTCCTATGTAAGAGAACAGCCTTCCTTTGGGCCGACTGTCACTTTATAGGATTGGTCCCAAAGTTTAAGTAATCTATATTGGCCATATAATATATGTAATGACCCGGCCATAATGACAACTTTCCTTTGGGCCGATTGCCATACGCATGGGCCACACAAATTTATGTATCTGGATTCTTATTCCGCCATCGGACTAGTTGATGAGGGTAATGCAATATGGGCTAATAGTGTGACAACCTTCCTTTGGGCCGATTACCACACATTAAGGTTCTCCCACTTTTATTACCCACATCAAGTATCCGACGCCGTACATAATTCGGCCAAACAATAGTCTTCCTTTGAGCCGGCTATTGTCCGCATGAACTACATACGCAATTAAATAAGCTCTTTTATAAATTCTTTAGCTTGAACATGTATATATCTTTATCTGTGTGTTATTAACTGTAGTACACATCAATATTCATCATGCTAGACAATATAAGCAATAATATAAATATTAATGAAGCGGAAGCATGTAAGGGTACACATAATCATGATAAACAAACACTTCAATGCCTTTTTTATGTCAACTAACTACTGTTTTGTCATATATAGTTCCTTTAATACTGTAGTGCTCGTCAAGAGCTTTGAAACGGCTGTTTACATGCCCAAAACAGAGGTCGTATGGGCCCGTAACGGCTAATTGAAGTTTCTATTGGCAAAACGGGTCTGCAGTGCTTATCGGGTCTGAATCAGGCCTGACCCGCAATGGTTAAGTTATTGGTTTCCTTTCTTATTGGGCCGGGTGTAAATAAACTGAATAAAGCCCAATTAGCTTTATGTGAGATTGATTAAGAATAGATTAATCGAGTTTCCTTATTAGATTTAAATTTTGTATCTATATCAAAAAATTCAATCCTAATCAATCTCACAATCCCAAATTAAGGAAACCCTAACCCCAAGACAAAAAAAAAATCGCATTACCACTGTGCGCCGCCGGCCTATGGCGCCCCTGCATGAGGCGCCTGCAAGGGCACCTGCTCTGTATTCTTTTTTTTTTTCTCAAGATCTGGCTGCATGCATGCAAGGCTTGCATGCATGCGTCCACACAGATGCATGCGCTGGTGCTTCCAGCTCATGCATCTAAAATCCCTTTTTATTTTTATTTTAATTTATTATTTTTTATTTTTTTTTACTTTAAGGCCTGCCATGCATGCATGCAGGGGCTTGCCTGCATGCATGCGTCCAGCCACAAATTTTTTTTTTTTACGAACAAAAAAAAGTTAATAACACACAGATTTAAATCATAAATATATATATATATATATACATGAATCTAATTTAATCATCTCCATTTAATTCAATTATTTGAGACACAAAAAATAATCTTTCTTGAATTAAATCAAGAGATTGATTGGAATTTTGATAGATCGAGATCAACAAATTTATTTTATATCCCGATGATCCGATAAAGAGGAGGCTCTGATACTAATTTAGTTATCATGTTCAAAGGGAAGGAGAGTTTTAGGCATACCTGATTCCATCACGAAAGGGGATACCGAAGATTGCAAGATCTGGAGGACGCCGAAGTTGAAGGAGAGGATTCTTCTCTCCAGCCACCAAGTTCACTTCTTTATCCTTAGAGGAGATGAGAGGTCTCCAAGAGAGATGGTTATTGTTGTTGGTGGAGAGGGAACCCTACTCATGGTATATATAGCATCAAAAACCTTAGTTTAACTCATCATAGATCTAGGCCCTTGATTTATAACACGAGTTCCACACGTGTAGATGAGTCCCATATTCTAATTTAAATACACTCATGGTTAAGTGTAATTGAAAACGTGTTTAGACCCAAATCATTTAGGTTTGATCAATTCTTTATTAGGTTAAACAACATAGGTGGGCGGGTGCAAATATCTAATTGACTTGATTAGGCCCAAAATAAATTAGACTTTAAAACAAAATAAGTCTAACACTGTGGACATATAAACAATATTACAAATGAGAATCTTATAGAAAGAGATTTGAGGAGCAGGTAAAAGAATTATTTTGAAAATATGATTACTAAATTTTTACGATGGTAAGAACAACGAATTATGGAGAGGAAATTAGAGAAGAAGACTAGGAGAGATGAAGAGACCTGGTCCCCGGTCATTATGGTGCGATGTTGATGTAGTGTTGAGGTTGGCATGTGAGAGTAACTTAGGGGAAGACTGACATAGCCTTGATTATGAGAATTAGGTGGAGAAATTCGAACGCAAACAAGTTTCAAAGCTTTGAAAATTCTATGAGCGTGAAATGCAATTGTTGAGGCTTGAATGTTGTTAACACTAATTGTCAGAAGCCGACGGGTAACTCCCAAAGCCTCCCTCAATAATAGTGGACCTGCCACTTGGTTTTACTAAGTGTTTCTATTCTCTTGCTAACGGCTCACTAAACATACAACTAGTATGTATTGTATATAAAGTTCAATGATAAAAACTAATAAATTCAGATTGCTTCATTTTAAAAAATATTTTTATTGGCTTTTTATTATGTGTGCAAACACAAACACGGCAACTGATTTTGGACCAAAAGTCTCTCATTTTGTTGTAACTTTGGGCTTCTAATGAAAGAAATGACAAGTATAAAGAGTGACAAATAACAATATAAGCTAATATAAATGAAGAGGACAACACACCAGTATTTAACGTGGTTCGGTCAATGTGACCTACGTCCACGAGAGAAGACAACAAGAAGAATCCACTAATCAAAAGAGAGAATCCAAAAGATTACAACTTTAATCTCACTCACTCAAACTCAGTGAAACCCAACTCACTAGAGCTTAATAAAAGAAAGATAAATGACAAAAGAAAGGAGAGAACAATACAATATTTAGCAACTCTCTCTTCTCACTTTCTTACTCTTGAAATCTCATATAATGTGATGCCTATTTATAGGCAAAACTTCTAAACCCCTTCATCACTTCACCCTACACATACATCAAAATCATAGGGTGGTTAAGATCCTCATAGGGTGGCTATAATCTTCATAGGGTGGCTATTGATGACTTTCAGGGTGGCTAGAGATTTCATAGGATGGCTAATGATTTTGAGAAAAGGTCTAAGATTATGATTTGATTTATTCATTAAAAACATATCAACAAATCTCCACATTGTCTTGAATGAATAACAAATCTCTCCACCTTAACTTGGACTGTATCAAGCGTCCTTTGGATTCTTACTGTCTTCTCTACCCTCGACGGGCTCAACCTTCACCACTTTGAATACCAAGCAATTCGAGACAGTACTCGAACTTGCGCGAAGGTACATGCTTTATCATCATATCAGCTGGATTATCTGCAGTATCAATCTTCTGTCCCTAGAGCGGCTTCACTAACTCTCATGTTTGGTTCTTGTAAAGAGATTCCATCTCTTCAGTCATAGCAACAGTCCATTCTACAGCTTCATCAGAACTGATAGCCTCATTGTAGACGAAAGGCTTTGGAATCTCAATAGATTCTGTCACACTTAGAGTATAAGCGATCATATCTGCATAGGCGGATCGCTTAGGTGGACGGATCTGCCTTCTTGCTCTCCCGGTGGTAATACTGTACTGTTACTCTTGCAGCGTATCATCACCTAAAGTTGAACCTTGAGCATCATTGATTGGTTCAACGCGAGTGCTCTCCTGCACTCCTTCTGTAACTTTACTCTCAAGCTCCACCTGCTTGCTTGCTTTCTCTCATGAATCTGTAATATCAACAACAGACTCCTTTCTCGGTTGAAACATGTAATTTTCATCAAAAATAATATTCCTACTAATAAAAAATTTAGGTGACTTAGGATCAAGACAGCACAACCTGTATTCCTTCACCTCAATAGCATAACCAAGAAATATAGCTTTCTTTGCTTTAGGTTCAAGCTTACCTTCATTTACATGAAAATAAGTAAGGAACCAAATACTCGCAAATGAGAGTAATTAGTAGGGACACCAGACCATATGAAGATCTTATTAGCCCTCCTATGAAAATCTTAGCCACCCTATGAACGCAAACAAGTTTCAAAGCTTTGAAAATTCTATGAAGGTGAAATGCAGTTGTTGAGGCTTGAATGTTGATAGCACTTATTGTTAGAAGCCGACGGGTAACTCCCAAAGTCTCCCTCAATAATAGTGGACCGCCACTTGGTTTTACCAAGTGTTTCTATTCTCTTGCTAATGGCTCACTAAACATATAATTAGTATGTATTGTATATAAAGTTCAATGATAAAAACCAATAATTCAGATTGCTTCATTTTAAAAAATATTTTTAATGGTTTTTATTATGTGTGCAAACACAAACATGGCAATTGATTTTGGACCAAAAATCTCTCATTTCAACTTAATCCTTTTTACTATTTAGTTAGGCCTCAATTGCTACAGTTATGTATTAAAAAAAAATAAAAAGTGAATCTTTCTTTTTATCACAGAATAAGGTTATTCATTTTCAAAGTTTACAAAAGTTATCTAATAATGTAACGTTGGTCTAAATTATAGCTTCAAATTGAGACGGCCCCATCCGGATTATACGCGAACTTAAAAAAAAGAGAGGAGTCATACACAAAAATTTAACTAAAAATTAGGGCTTTAAGGTATAAGAAGTTTTTGCTAAAATTCACAATTCTACTAACTCTAATATTTAATTTGCACATGAATGATCAACATTCTCCAAAATCAATAATTTGCACTGTGGAAGTGTGGAAGAAGACTCAGAGATAAATAGGGGCAGGTCTCTGCTTTTGAAAGATATGTGAGTGTAACTTGGAGAAAGACTAACATAAATGATTCAATACTCATGAAAATTACATGAATCAACTCGAACACAAGCAAAGTTTCAAAGCTTAGAATAATCAAAGGGCAAAATGCAATTGTTGAGGCTAGAATGTTGATAGAAGTTATTGTTGAAAGCGGATTGATAACTCCAACCGTTTACCTTGGAAATAATGAAATTCCTCTAGAAGCATGTAGTGGACCAGTCACTTGGTTTTACTAAGCCTTTCTTTTCTCTTGCCAATGGCTATCTGAACATTTAATTAACATAGTAGATAGAGTTTATTGAGAAAAACCAATTAATTCAGATTGCCTCATTTTTTAAAAATATTTAATGTTTTTTTTATGTGTGCTAATAAAATATGGTAGGTTGATTTTGGACTTGAAGCCTCTAATTTCAACCCAACCATTTTTACATTAGAGTTAGGCCTCAGTAGCTAGAGTTATAAATTTTTAAAAAAAAAATAAAAAGTGGATCTTTCGTCTTTTTCCCCCTCAGAAAAAGGTTATTTTTTCCGAACTGTACAAAAATTATTTAATAATAAAATGTTGTGACGGGTCTCGATATAGTTGGTCTAAATCATAGCTTCAACTTGAGATGGCAAGCAAAAAGTTGAAATGTTCCCTCCTAGTTACATGCGAACTTTTAGAAAATAGGAACAATACATGGAAGTTTAACTAAAAATATGGCTTTAACACAAAAGATTTTTTTTGTTAAAATTTACGATTCGACTAACTCTAATAATTTAATTTGCAACTCTGAAAATAATCAACATTCCCCAGAATTATTAATTTTTAAACAAGTACACCTTCACAGTTAATAGTTTGGATCACTATAGATAGCCCACTTATCAGAAAAGAGCTGGGGCATGAGAAATTTCCTGCTCGACTTGAGTTCTGTTCTTTTCTTGAAGAAATGAGAAGGGTAACATGATCTAGACCACAACATCAATATGGCCTGCATTGACGCATATAAGGATGCCCAGCATCCACATTATATTATTCTACTTACAAAGAGCATTTGGAATGCAAAGCCACTTCTTTCCCCTTGGGGACGCCAATTATAGCTGTGCAGAAGGCTCAAATCCATTACATTCTCTATGCAGAAGGCTGCACCATTTTCCCCGAGTCTTTGCCTTTCATAGTCTTCCTTCCCTCGGGAAAAAACTTTTAATTGTTAAGAGCTTTTCAAATTCATAATGTTTGGATGGATCAGAGCGATAAGAACTCATCGACTTGCACCCGTAACTAGGGGTGGAAACGAACTGAATCGAAGCGAATACTTGAATATTTGAATTCGTATTCGGTCATTTTTCCTCTATTTGAATTTGGATTTGACTTCGAATTGAATAATTTTTCGATTTGAGTTCTATTAGGACCGAATATTCGATGTTGGCTTACTAATCGTGAACATTCGATCTGATCCATGCGTTGTGTTTTCTTCGAAAAAAATCACAAATATGTGTATACGATTCGGTTTTCAATTCACTATTCAATTCGATATCGATTCGAGAGAGCTGAGAGGAGTTAGCTAGGATTTTTGATTCACTTTCATTATTTTATATTTTGCATAAGAGTTCTTTAAAATGTAACAATTACAAAAGAATGAAGAGGAAATCATGTAAAATATAATTATATGCATATATGTAATAATATATTTTTATTAGGGGTTAAAATGCATATATATTAATCAAATAGCTTATTGAATTATCGAATCAAATGCTAGAATGTTCAGATTTCGATACTTTTAAATTACTTTTAAATTACGAATAGTAAAAACGTATTTGTTTACAATTAAATGATCACACAGAATCAAATCTGATTGAATAACTAGACGAACACTTAACGAACTATTTTTTAATTATTCAGTTTGTTTCCACGCCTACCCGCAACTTGCAATGACTAGGACGGAAGTATAGGTATGTAAATAGGATGGAAAATGTCTCGAACAGACAGAAAGTGACAGGACCTATAAGTGATTATGATTTATTAACTCTTGGCATAAGAGACTAGAGAGGAAGACTTGGAAAGAAGACTTGGAAAAAGATGAAGTTATAATTTCACACGCAGAGTCTTCCTGTGAACTCGTAGCATCAAACCATTCAAATGTGGGGGACTATGCATAAGGGGCAAGAGCTCAGAACCTTACGTGTGTTGTGGATCAGAAGTAAAGAGACAAAGAGAGGAAGACTTGAAAAAAGATGAAGTTATAATTTCATAAGAGATAAAGAGAGGAAGTCTTGGAGAGATGATGTAACCCTCGGTTCCCAACATATGTGTGTTAATACTAGTATCCGATAATGATTTCATCATCCTGGTATCTGAATTGAGGCCATTTCAGCTCGAGATATTATTTTTCAATATTTTGAATTTTTCTAAAGTTTCTAAGAAATTTAGAAATTATTGGATGTTTTGACTAAAAAGATGACTGCCCACTGTTTTTTTTATAAAAATGATAAGATTTAAATTCCAGTTTTTTCAGGTTGCAAGTAGACTAACTGAACTACTAAAAATGCGTCAGTTTTTTAAAGAGATGAGAAAGCAAAGGATTTTGTTTATTTGATTCGTCTGGGATTTGCAATTCCATGATTCTTTTCATGGTAAATGATGCGTATATAACTGCCATCCGTTCGTTTAAGGAACTGAGATGGTCCATAAAACGAATTTTTTTTACAAATAGGGTGTGTTTGGTTGTCGTAATTGGTCGTAATTCGTAAGTCATAATTGGTAAAGCCTTTTACAGTTGTAAATGAATTACATGCATGTAAGTTTTACGGTGTTTGGTTGGTAATATAAAATTATAAGTGAGAAAGTGTATTGTATTTTACGGTGTTTGGTTGTCATAATGTGTAAGTCGTAAGTGAAAAAATTGACCACAAAATTAATTATTTGATGATTTAAAAAGTTTTAATATTGCAAATAAATATTAAAAATGTTAAATATTAAAAAAATTTATTATTAATATAAAAAAATAATACAAATTTGCATGACCACAAATTAACTGTAACTGGGCTGTAAGTGAGCGGTAATTGGGTTGGAAGTGAGTAGCAGTTGAGTTGCGTAAGTTTTTTACGAATTACGATGCAAACAAACGTCGTAGCTGTAACTGAGTTGTAAGTTATTTACGAACTACGGCCATTTACGCGAAACAAACAGCCCCATAATTGCACCATTAGGCGGCTAATCAATGAGCTTAAATCTTATAATTGCTATTTTTATTCATGCTATTTGGTTACTCGGTGGAATTGAGGTCCAATTCCTGCTGTTGGGTTGAATGAAATTGGGATTTCAACTTATTCTATTTATTTATAATGAATATATGAAAAAAAAATTTCTATTATTGAAATTCAGGCAACGTGTGAGAAAATTCATTACAAATCTATATTGAGAGAAATTGGAGAGAAATCCATTGAGATACTTTTTTTGACACATGAGATACAAGTTGGAAGTAGGCCTCCAACGATAAAATATGAGACATTTTTTTTTTTCTATTTAGAAGAAGAGAGAGATTTAGCGTATTTATTCGGCAAAAAGTAATGTTATTCTAGCACAAATTTTGTGACTTTAATTTAATGAGACGTAGGCCTCTAAATAATTCATGGGACATGGGCCTCACAAGGCAATGTAGCTTATTGAATCCAGTTTGGATATAGCTATTTTTTTAACTAGGTAACCCATTGAAAACAAAAAAACCTATAGTAAGAACATTTGTTATTGTTGAGAGTAAGAATGCGAATGTCGTGCAATAAAGAATGAAAGAACTATCTTAATACTATATAAGATTTGACTAGTATACTTTCGCAATCCATCTCCACTCATTAATCAAATAAGGCAGATCCAATGGCTGAATAACCCTTTCTCTTTGTAACATTAGAGCAATACCTTGAAGTTTCATCGATGAAATTCATATTAGTACAAACCCCATAACTTAGCAAATTACATGATGGAGCTATCTTCAAATTGATATTTAAACTATATAAGGTAACCCATTAGATTGAACATTCGACCAATCAAAAAAAATGACCAGAAGAGTTAAATGAAGTACAAAAGAAATTGGGATCCATTTACCCAAAAATGAGCGATAACAGATGAGAGATGAAATCCTAGAAATTATGTTGAGCCTAATCCAAGAATATTGAATCAATAACACCATATAAGCTCCAACATAAGTACTTCTTCATCTATCACTTGTTCCAATATAAGTTCCAATATAATATACAAAAATATAAAATGTGGTTATTGTTCCATTGGATCTTGATACTCTTGAGTAGCCAGATTGAGCCCCAATTTAGTTTAAGTTGATCTAGGATGTTAATTTGCATCAAGGCATGTTCCACCAATCATTCAAATGTGTCTTTAGACCGTTATTTAAAACACAAGTCTAAATAACAATATTAGTCACTAAATTGAAAGGTCAACTCATTATCAAACCAATGAAATTCACAGGTACGTGTTGGGCATTGAGCTGCTAGAAATAACGGATCAAGATAAAAGACAATATAAATAATCATTCATATAATGTCAATTAAATTCAAATTCAAATCCAACCCAACAATTACATATAATAGACTCAGTAGTTGATGTAATAAGTTAAAAAACCTCAATAACAGTATTCACTTTGGAAAAACATAAACAATATTAAAACACAAAAAAAGCTTTATTCTTGCAGAAGATAGTTCCAACAATTTATGACTTGCTACGTACATTCACTGCTCACGAATGTCTTAAGGTCATAGCTGGTCAGTGTCATTGCTTTCTCCAAAATTTTAGAGGCACATTTTGAAGTACTAGAACCACTGCGAAGCCCACTCCAAATCCCAATCCAACAAATAAGGCCAGACCAATTATATATGTCGACGATGAACTATCAGACTTTGATGGTGACATTGCATCTGTTATTTTTGGACTTGCGTTGCCACATTGCTTTGATAATGGGCTCCCGCACAATCCTGGATTCTCTTGAAAAGATGCGTTTGAGAATGTAGAGAATTGGTTGCCTTGAGGGATTTTTCCAATGAAATTATTGTCGGAGAGATTTAAGTAAGAAAGAAAAGTGAGAGACACCATCTCTTTTGGAATCTCTCCTGAAAGAGAGTTTGCTGAGAGATCCAACGACTCGATCTGTTTCATGTTCCCAATTGTTGGAGGGATGTCTCCTGAGAGGAAGTTGTGCGACAAGTTGAGCACATGGAGGCCTTGAAGTTCACCGATCACCTCTGGAATATCACCCTCAAAGGCATTGTTGGAGAAATCAACATATGTAAATATGGTCAATAATTTTCTGATTATTGATTTCTCTCCTTTATTTGTTATTGAAACCACATCATCTATATATATATTAGAAGTGAAATTCAAGTGATCAAGAATTAATCCCACAGTTGAGGAGTTTAGCTGCGAGGAATTCAACATTGCCTTCAAGGCATTGAAACACTCCGAAGGGAGACTACCATTGAAGTGGTTTGAAGAGAGATCAAAAATTTGTAGCTTTGGCAATGCATAGTTGATCCCAGGACTTCGAACGCAATTGATCGGCCCATAAAATTTGTTTGCCCTTAGAATAAGGACACGGAGTGTAACCAAATCTCTCAACCAGTACGGAAAAGAATCCATGATATGATTGTTCCCAAGGTCTATAACCTCTAGTGATATACAGTTGATCAACGAGCGGGGTAATTGCCCTTGCAAACTGTTGCCATCAAACATTATTCTCTCTAGTTTACATCCTTTACTGATATTTTGTGGAATGATCCCTCGAAGTTCGTTTCCTCTGAGGTTTAATTCAACTAGAGAATTGTTACCTTCTAATAGGCAAGATGGTATTGAACCACTCAAGCTGTTGTTTGAAAAGTCAAGGACTCGGAGAATCTTTGCTGTGCAAATGGATGGCGGGATTTCTCCTGTGATGATGTTGTTTGCTAGTGAGAAGAATTCGATATTATTAAGATTGAAGAAGATGTTGGAAGGTATAGTGGACGAGAAGTTGTTGTTTGAATAATCTAGTGCACTAATACCTGGGGGAAGGAGTGGAATTGGTCCTTGGAGCATATTGGATTGGAGATAGAGAGATTGAAGGTTGGTTGTAGTAAGATCAATTGGTCCCTCGATGTTTGAAAATGAATTAAAGGATAGGTTTAAAAAATCGGGCACCCTCCATATCCACTTTGGAATACTACCGTTGATTCTATTATTTGATAGGTCTAACGTTTGTAATCTATCTTGATACCTTAAAAAGGCAGGGATCTTAGGGAGATTGCAAGATGCCAAATCAATTGCATACAACTTTGGAAAAGTGTGAAAGTTGTTTTCACTGACATCTTGAATCAGTTTATTGTTTGAGACAGACAAGTCAGCTAGATTTCCCAGACTGTTAAACATGTCTAACTCCACACTGAAATTGTTTGATGCAATGTAAAATGATTCAAGCCCTGACATTTTTGAAATTGACCTTGGAATCCATCCCTGCAATTGGTTATTGCTCAATCAATAGACAGTAGTGAAGTTGATGAGTTCAAAAACTCTCCTAGTTCACCAAAGAACTGATTATAAGACAAATCCAGTGTTTCCAAATGAGGGAGGCAGAACAAAGACATAGGGATAGGTCCTGTAAGATTATTGTTATAAAGGTAGAGTTCAGAAAGTTTTGCCTGGGGTTCAAAAGAAGGGACTGGACCGTTAAGAGAATTAGATGAAAGATCCATAGACTCCAGTTGAATTAAACTCCCAATCGAAGTGGGAATAACTCCCGTCAAACAATTCCCTGAAAGAACCAAATTCTCCAGTTGAATTAAACTCCCAATCGAAGTGGGAATAACTCCCGTCAAACAATTCCCTGAAAGATCCATAGACTCCAGTTGAATTAAACTCCCAATCGAAGTGGGAATAACTCCCGTCAAACAATTCCCTGAAAGAACCAATTTCTCCAGTTGAATTAAACTCCCAATTGAAGTGGGAATAACTCCCGTCAAACAATTCCCTGAAAGATCCATAGACTCCAGTTGAATTAAACTCCCAATCGAAGTGGGAATAACTCCCGTCAAACAATTCCCTGAAAGAACCAAATTCTCCAGTTGAATTAAACTCCCAATCGAAGTGGGAATAACTCCCGTCAAACAATTCCCTGAAAGATCCATATACTTCAGTTGAATTAAACTCCCAATCGAAGTGGGAATAACTCCCGTCAAACAATTCCCTGAAAGAACCATAGACTTCAGTTGAATTAAACTCCCAATTGAAGTGGGAATAACTCCCGTCAAACAATTCCCTGAAAGAACCAAATTCTCCAGTTGAATTAAACTCCCAATTGAAGGAATAACTCCCGTCAAACAATTCCCTGAAAGATCCATGTAAACTAGTTGGGTTAAGTTTGCAATTGAAGCGGAGATTGGTCCTGAAAAATTTGAGTCAAAGAGGTACAAAATTTGCAAAGCATTGTCCGTCGGGAAATCAGGCAAAACTCCGGAAAGCCTTCGATTCTCAGATAGATCCAAATAGGTCAATTTTTTGTATGTAGAGAAGAAGTCGTTGGGCAATGATCCTGCAATTCCAATCTACCAAGACTAAGAAGGCAGCTAGCTTTTGTTACAAAGAAATAGAAACAAATCGAGCACAATATTCAATCAAACAATAGTTTTAAAATTTAAAAAAAAAAAACAAAAAGTTGTTCACCTGGGAGGTCACAATTTTGCAAACTGAGGACTTGAAGCCGAGGCAGCGACTTGGATAATGTCTTGCTCCAGTCATGTTCAGAGGACATGTTGACACCATCGAGACTCAACCTTTTTAAAGCATTATCCGTCGGAAAATCAGGCAAAGCTCCTGGAAGCCTTGGATTAAAAGATATATCCAGATCCGTCAAATTTTTGTTTGTAGTGAAGAAGTCGTTGGGCAATGATCCTGCAAATCCAAATCTACCAAGACTATGAAGGCAGCTAGCTTTTGTTACAAAGAAATAGAAACAAATCAAGCACAATATTCAATCAAACAATAGTTTAAAAATAAATAAAAATAAAATAAAAAGTTGTTCACCTGGGAGGCCACAGTCAACCAAACTGAGGACTTGAAGCCGAGGCAGCGACTTGGATAATGTCTTGCTCCAGTCATGTTCAGAGGACATGTTGACAAGAATGAGATGGAGCTCCCTCAGATTGCTAAGGTTTTTAACCAGCATTGGAGACTAGGATTTCGGAGCTGTAATTCATTTTGTGAGAGATCGAGGGAGATCAAGCTGGTCAAGCGAGAGATGCCAATGGGAATCTGGCCACTCAATCCCGTATAATTGAGATAGAGGTGCGTCAGTTTGGTAAGCCTCTCGAAACCTGACTGAGGAATGGGGGCGCCCCTAAAGTGATTCCATCCAAGGTTGAGAGTTTGCAGAGAGGTGAGGTTGAAGAGGCTAGAACGGAGATTACCAAATATATTCCTCTCACCGAGATCGAGCCCGATGACATGACCCGACACAGTGTCACAAGTGACGCCCTCCCAGCTGCAGCAATTGGAGCCCTGTTTCCATGAGACTAGCGGTTCGCTCAATTCGGCTCTAAAAAGGAAACCCTGATTGAGGTCAAGAAGCGAAGCTTCCTGATCTGGAGACACTTGACTGCATGAGCACCAGCGTACCTGCCAGTCCCAGCAACCAATATTGCAAAGAGCAACAGAAAAAAAGAGTGGAGGAGGCGATGACAGTAGGAATTCATTGGCAAGTGAGGTTTCAACACTGATTATTAACTTATTAGTGAATTCTTTTGGCAAGGATCCACATGGGCTTTGGCTCAAGGGGAAATGACATATAAATAGGAGGAGAAATATTACCCACAAACAGATTGGATTGGTACTAATTACTGTGTTAGGGACGAGATAGAAAGAGATCGAGATATGGGTTTCAAAGGAGAAGACTTGGAAGAAACTGAAGAATTATTACGAAAGCGAAACTGTGCAAGCGTGGAAGACGACTCATAGGGGCCTGGTCGTTGGTCATTTATGGCATGATGTTGCACATAGTACTATTGAGAAAGTCCTGTGGGAGTAACTTGGAGAAAGACTCAACTTAATTTATTTGCTCACGAAAACTACATGAGCTTAAATTGGAACACAAACCAAGTTTCAAATCTTAGAATAATCTCTCAGTTCGCAATGCAATTGTTGAAGCTAGAATGTTGACAGCACTTATTTTTGGAAGTCGATTGATCAATTGGCTCTGAAATTATAACACTCACTTATGAGGGGAAATAAATCAATTTTGTTTCTCGGAAAAAAGGAGTGGGCACTGCTATGATTTGCTTACTAACATGGCTTCAAACATCAATATGACCTGTTTGAGCTAAAACTGAACGCTGGACATACATACATTTCATGCTCAGCATCCGCATGTTCTATTCACAGTTCAGGTCAACAGTTTTATTTTTTGTAATTATTGTTTGTTTGCAACTGTAACTAACGTTCCCTGTATTGAGATTCGACTACAAGATATGCCGAGAAACTGTTAGAAGTTTTAGTGACCGACTCGACATTTTATATGCTGTGCCTGCAAAATATTTCCAAGATATTTTCTGGGAAGGTAAGTAGGAAAGGAGCAAAGACTTCTGCGGACATATAAACAATGTTACAAATAAGAATCTTATAGAAAGAGATTAGAGGAGCAGGTAAAAGAATTATTTTGAAAATATGATTACTAAATTTTTAGGATGGTAAGAACAGCGAATTATGGAGAAGAAATTAGAGAAGAAGAGAGGAGAGATGAATGGGATCTGGTCGCCGGTCAATATGGTGTGATGTTGATATAGAGTTGGGGTTGACTTGTGAGAGTAATTTGGGGGAAGACTGACACAGCCATTGCTTATGAGAATTAGGTGGAGAAATTCGAACGCAAACAAGTTTCAAAGCTTTGAAAATTCTGTGAGTGTGAAATGCAATTGTTGAGGCTTGAATGTTGATAGCACTTATTGTTAGAAGCCGACGGGTAACTCCCAAAGTCTCCCTCAATAATAGTGGACCTGCCACTTGTTTTACAAAGTGTTTCTGTTCTCTTGCTAACGGCTCACTAAACATATAATTAGTATGTATTGTATATAAAGTTCAATGAACAAAACCAATAGATTCAGATTGCTTCATTTTAAAAAATATTTTTAATGGTTTTTTTTATTATGTGTGCAAACACAAACACGGCAACATGATTTTGGACCATAAATCTCTCATTTCAACCCAACCCTTTATCTATTTAGTTAGGCCTCAATTGCTACAGTTATGTATAAAAAAAAAATAAAAAGTGAATCTTTCTTTTTACCACAGAATAAGGTTATTTGTTAACTCCTCTGATTTCAATGATCGAGACAAAGGAACTTTGTGGAAGAGAGGAGAAAGAAAAACTTTGTATTGATCTTGAAGAGGAGAAAAACAGAATACAATCTCTCTCAAATACAATGTCCCTTTTATAGTGTATAGAGTATACAAGATGTCCTAATACTACAATGCTGACCTGGAAGTAGCTGAGCTGGATTTCTCTTTTCCTCCAACACCCCCCCTCAAGCTGGACTGTGGTGAGAACAGGCCAAGCTTGTGTAGTAGGAACCAATGCTGATTGGATGGAAGAATTTTGGTGAAGATATCAGCTAACTGGTGAGTAGTTGGAAGATAGCTTAGTTGCAGCAAACCTTCCAGAACTTTGTCCCTTGTAAAATGACAATCAATTTCGATGTGCTTGGTCCGTTCATGGAAGATAGGATTCTTGGCAATATGCAAAGCACTTTGGTTATCACAATACAAGGTGACTGGGGTAATATGTTTGATCTGCAACTCATCAAGAAGTCTGACTAGCCAGGTGACTTCTGAAGCAGCTTGAGACATGGCTCTGTATTCACTTTCAGCTGAAGACTTGGAGACAGTGCATTGTTTCTTGCTCTTCCAGCTGACTGCTGATTTGCCCAACATCAATACATAGCCAGTAATGGACCTCCTTGTTGAAGAATAGGCTGCCCAATCAGAATCTGAATATGCTTGTAAAACAACTTGATTAGATCCCTGAATAAGTAGGCCATGAGAAACAGTACCTTTAATATATTTCAGAGTATGTTCAAGTGCCTGTAGATGGGAGGTATGAGGAAGCTGCATGAACTGACTAAGAGTCTGTGCTGTATAGGCCAAATCTGGCCTTGTATTTGTAAGATAGTTTAATTTACCAACAAGCATTCTGTAATAGGAGGGATCAGGTAAAAGAGTACCAGAGTCTTTGTTGAGGTTGAAATGTAATGGCAAAGGAGTTGAAGTAGCTGTGGAATGAAGGAAACCAGTATCTGTGAGCAAATCAGTGGCAAATTTCTTTTGGGAAAGAAGAATACCACCTGTAACAGAAGTAGCCTCAATGCCTAGGAAGTAATGTAACAAACCAAGATCCTTGATACCAAAAGTGAGATGAATTTGATGTTTGAGCTGTTCAACTGTAGTAGGATTGGAACCAGTAACAAGGAGATCATCTACATAAACTGCAACAGCAGTAAAATGACCATCAGCCTTTTTTAAGAACAGGCTATAGTCATTTTTGGATTGAGTATAGCCTTCAGTTTTCAAGAAAGAACTCAACTTAGAAAACCATTGCCTGGAAGCCTGTTTTAGGCCATAAAGGGATTTAAGTAGCTTGCAGACCTTTCCATCAGGATTAGGAATGCCTTCTGGCATTTTCATGTAAACTTCTTCATGTAAATCACCATGAAGAAAAGCATTGTTAACATCAAGTTGGAACATATTCCAATGGTTGTGAATAGCCACTGCAATAAGTGTTCTTATGGTGGACATTTTGACAACAGGGGAAAAAGTCTCTTCATAATCCACCCCATATTTTTGTGTGTTGCCTCTCACAACAAGTCTTGCCTTGTTTCTTTCAAAACTGCCATCAGAATGTGTCTTTACCTTATAAACCCATTTACAGGAAATAGCTTTCTTTCCTGGGGGAAGTTCAGTAACCTTCCAGGTATTGTTTGATTCCAGGGCATGAATCTCTTTGGTCATTGCAAGTACCCAAGCTGGATCTTCAGAAGCTTGTTTATATGATTTTGGTTCAAAATAACTCATAGAAGAGGGCAAAGATGATAAGGACACAAGATTGCACCAGTGATTAGATGTTGCTTGACAGACATAATCTTGGAGATAAGTAGGAGGTTTATGAATTCTTAAAGGTCTTCTGGAAGGTCCAGGTTGGGTAGTAGTTTGGTGTGTATCAGAAAGGGATGAAATTTGAGTAGTAGGAGATGAAGATCCTGGGTGAACCTGGGTATTAGGTAGAAGTTGATGTGTATCCCAAAATAAAGAATGAAGAGGATCAGTAGTATTAGGAAGTATATTGTCATTGAATTTATTGTGTATAGAAATATGGTGGAAAGGATATATATGTTCATGAAAGGTAATATCTCTGGTAGTAAATAGTTTCTGTGTTTCAAGATCAAGAACTAAGTAAGCTTTCTTGCCATAAGGATATCCTAAGAAAACACAGGCATGGGCTTTTGGTTTGAATTTTGTCCTTTGTCTTTTACTTGTAGCAGCAAAACATAAGCAACCAAAAGACTTCAAGTGGTGATAATTTGGTGCATTCCCATATAGCAACTCATATGATGTTTTAAATGCTAAAACAGATAAGGGCAATCTGTTTATCAGGTAAGTGGCAGCTAAAATGCATTCACCCCAATATTTCTCAGGCAAGTTAGCTTGGAAAAATAAAGCCCTTGCAACCTCAATAAGATGTCTATGTTTCCTCTCTACTCTTCCATTTTGTTGAGGAGTATCAACAATAGAAGTTTGATGCACAATTTCCTTCTCACTGTAAAATTGTGTATCAGCAAATTCTGGGCCATTATCAGTTCTGACAAACTTGACCTTTTGGTTAAATTGAGTCTGAACAAAAGTAATGAAGGATTTGAGCAAAGGCATGGCATTACTTTTGTGACTCATCAAATGTGTCCAAGTACATCTTGAAAAATCATCAACAATAGTAAGAAAGTATCTGTACCCATGATGAGTGGGTTTATAATATGGACCCCAGATATCAACATGAATTACTTCAAAGAGATGAGTTGTAACAGAAGTACTCTTAGGAAAAGGTGTTCTGTGTAATCTAGCCTTGGGACAAATTTGACAAACATGAGAACTCTTATCACTATTATTTATGATAGGCACATGTCTCATATTAGAGTAAGGCATATGGCCAAGTCTGCAATGCCAGACATGAGCATCTATGTTGCATGCAGTAGGATGTACCTTGCTGAAAAATTGCTCAGAAACAGTACTTTGAGAAGAGTCTTTAACAGCAAAATATAAACCATGTTGTTCTCTACCAAGGTCCAAGAAAGTGCTCATTGAAGGGTCCTGAAGAAGACATTTATCATGAGTAAAGATCATATTACAATGATATTGTGTAGTCAATTGCTGGACAGAAAGCAGGTTGAACTGAAATTCAGGGACATGAAGAACATTCTTCAAAAGAAGAGTTGGACTAAGTCTGACAGTCCCTATATGTATCACATTAAACTTTCTGCCATCTGGAATAGTAATAGAAACAGGTTTGGCTGGTATTGTATAACTGTCAAACAATGATAAATGTGGAGAGATATGATTGGAGGCCCCACTGTCAATGATCCAGGAAGAAGAACAGGTTGCAGAATATAAACTAAACAACTGACCTGCTATCATTGCTGTTGCTTCAGGAGATGAACCAGTAGGATCCAAATTATGTTTACTCAAGAGCTCAATGAGTTGTTTGCAGAGTTCTGGGGTAACTGACAGAGAATTTGGAAAAGGTACTTGAGGTATGGCTGCATTGTGAGAATGGAAATCATCCCCTTGAACCAAATGAGCAGACTGATTGTACTTAGGAATCCTGAGTTCAGGATGTAACTTGAAACATCTTTCTAGTGAGTGACCTGCCATCTTGCAGTGAGAGCAATAATATCTATTTTGCTTTCCTGGATTGTAAGTTGTTCTACCAGGACCAAAAAATGTTTTAGATTGGCTACTGCCAATGCTACCATGATTACCACCAGTAAGATGAACACCACCACTGCCTCTGCCAAATTTCCTTTGTTGGGAATACAGGGCTGATGATTCAAATACAATTGGAGTAGGGACTGAAACCTCTCTTTGCTTCTCTTCTTGGAGAATTAAGCTATATGCCTGGCTTACAACAGGTAAAGGAGACATCATTAAAATGGTGCCTCTGACATTTCTATAATCTTCATTCAACCCCATTAGAAATTGCATTAACTTTTGACTCTGCATGAACTGTACTAACTGTGCTCCAGCAGGACAAGTGCAAGCAGGAATATTAACCACCACAGAGTATTCATCCCAAAGGCTTTTCAGTTTGGAGAAATAGGCTGCCACAGACAAGGAGCCTTGAACAGTTTGAGTGATCTCCTTTTGTATTTGATAAATTCTTGCCCCACTTGCTTTACCATATCTTTGAGTTAATTCTTCCCACATTTCTTGAGCACTTTCACAGTATATGATGCTATCAGAGATGTCTGGTTCCACTGAATGAAGTATCCAAGAAATAATTGTGTTGTTGCATCTTTCCCATTGTGCCAGAATTGGTGAATTAAAAGCTGGTTTTGGGTATTTGCCTTGAACTATGGCCAATTTGTTTCTAGCAGAAAGGGCTACCTCAGCTGATCTTTTCCAATGGCCAAAATTGTCTCCATTAAGAGGTTTTGATGCTAATTGATAATTGGGTAAATCAGAATGATGAATGTATAGCGGGTGATTAACAGTGATGACATCTTCGGCAGCTGTTTGAGTAGTAGTAGGCATATTGCTGAATGTTTGGTTCAATCAATTGCAGAAATCACCAGAATACTCGGAATCAAGAATTGCTTCAAGAATCTTCAAGAATCAAGAAAACTCAGAACACTCAGAAGCTTACTTCAAGAATCAAGAAGGTAACTTCAAAAACCAAATTATAGAGAACAAATCAACAAAAAACTTGAAATCCACTGCAAGAGGATCTTGAAACCAAAAAAAAATATAGAGAACTAGAACCAAACAGAAGTCCCAATCACAACACAAGCAGAATCAAGATGTGGAATCGTTATCCCAGTAAGAAAGAATCAATGGATACCCGAAGGAAGTGAATCAAAAAAAAATTAGGTCACTTCATGTAGCGGAGAAGATCGATCCTTTGATTGACGATCCAGGAGCATCTTCAGATCTTCTTCGCCATCGAAGGAGCTTAGCTAGCTCCAACATCCACTCCGAACCCTAATCGCTGCTCTGATACCATGTTAACTCCTCTGATTTCAATGATCGAGACAAAGGAACTTTGTGGAAGAGAGGAGAAAGAAAAACTTTGTATTGATCTTGAAGAGGAGAAAAACAGAATACAATCTCTCTCAAATACAATGTCCCTTTTATAGTGTATAGAGTATACAAGATGTCCTAATACTACAATGCTGACCTGGAAGTAGCTGAGCTGGATTTCTCTTTTCCTCCAACATTATTCATTTTCAAAGTTTACAAAAGTTATCTAATAATGTAATATTGGTCTAAATTATAGCTTCAAATTGAGACGGCCCCTCCGGATTATATGCGAACTTAAAAAAAAGAGAGCAGTCATTCACAAAAATTTAACTAAAAATTAGGGCTTTAAGGTATAAGAAGTTTTTGCTAAAATTCACAATTCTACTAACTCAAATATTTAATTTGCACATGAATGATCAACATTCTCCAAAATTAATAATTTGCACTGTGGAAGTGTGGAAGAAGACTCAGAGATAAATAGGGTCTGGTCTCTGTTTTTGAAGTGTAACTTGGAGAAAGACTAACATAAATGATTCAATGCTCATGAAAATTACATGAATCAACTCGAATGCAAGCAAAGTTTCAAAGCTTAGAATAATCAAAGGGCAAAATGCAATTGTTGAGGCTAGAATGTTGATAGAAGTTATTGTTGAAAGCGGATTGATAACTCCAACCGTTTACCTTGGAAATAATGAAATTCCTCTAGAAGCATGTAGTGGACCAGTCAATTGGTTTTACTAAGCCTTTCTTTTCTCTTGCTAATGGCTGTCTGAACATCTAATTAACATAGTACATAGAGTTTATTGAGAAAAACCAATTAATTCAGATTGCTTCATTTTAAAAAAAAATTTAATGTTTTTTTTTTATGTGTGCTAATAAAATATGGTAGCTTGATTTTGGACTTGAAGCCTCTAATTTCAACCCAACCATTTTTACATTAGAGTTAGGCCTCAGTAGCTAGAGTTATAAATTTAAAAAAATAAAAATAAAAAGTGGATCTTTCGTTTTTTTTCCCCGCAGAAAAAGGTTATTTTTTTCGAACTTTACAAAAATTATTTAATAATAAAATGTTGTGACGGGTCTCGATATAATTGATCTAAATCATAGCTTCAACTTGAGATGGCAAGCAAAAAGTTGAAATGTTCCCTCCTAGTCACATGCGATAGGAACAATACGTGGAAGTTTAACTAAAAATATGGCTTTAACACAAAAGATTTTTTTTGTTAAAATTTACGATTCGACTAACTCTAATAATTTAATTTGCAACTCCGAAAATAATCAACATTCCCCAAAATTATTAATTTTTAAACAAGTACACCTTCACAGTTAATAGTTTGGATCACTATAGATAGCCCACGTATCAGAAAAGAGCTGGGGCATGAGAAATTTCCTGCTCGACTTATGTTCTGTTCTTTTCTTGAAGAAATGAGAAGGGTAACATGATTTAGGCCACAACATCAATATGGCCTGCATTGACGCATATAAGGATGCCCAGCATCCACATGATATTATTCTACTTACAAAGAGCATTTGGAATGCAAAGCCACTTCTTTCTCCTTGGGGACGCCAATTGTAGCTGTGCAGAAGGCTCAAGTCCATTACATTCTCTATGCAGAAGGCTGCACCATTTTCCCCGAGTCTTTGCCTTTCATAGTCTTCCTTCCCTCGGGAAAAAACTTTTAATTGTTAAGAGCTTTTCAAATTCATAATGTTTGGATGGATCAGAGCGATAAGAACTCATCGACTTGCACCCGTAACTAGGGGTGGAAACGAACTGAATCGAAGCGAATACTTGGATATTTGAATTTGTATTTGGTCATTTCTCCTCTATTCGAATTCCGATTCGACTTCGAATTGAATAATTTTTTCGATTTGAGTTCTATTAGGACCGAATTCGATGTTGGCTTACTAATCGTGAACATTCGATCTGATCCATGCGTTGTGTTTTCTTCGAAAAAAATCACAAATATGTGTATACGATTTGGTTTTCGATTCACTATTCAATTCGATATCGATTCGAGAGAACTGAGAGAGTGACTGAGTTAGCTAGAATTTTTGATTCACTTTCATTATTTTAGATTTTGCATAAGAGTTCTCTAAAATGTAACAATTACAAAAGGATGAAGAGGAAATCATGTAAAATATAATTGTATGCATATATGTAATAATATATTTTTATAAGGGGTGAAAATGCATATATATTAATCAAATAGCTTATTGAATTATCGAATCAAATGTCAGAATGTTCAGATTTCGATACTTTTAAATTACTTTTAAATTATGAATAGTAAAAAGTATTTGTTTACATTTAAATGATCATACAGAATCAAATCTGATCGAATAACTAGACGAACACTTAACGAACTATTTTTTAATTATTCAGTTTGTTTTCACGCCTACCCGCAACTTGCAATGACTAGGACGGAAGTATAAGTATGTAAATAGGATGGAAAATGTCTCGGACAGACAGAAAGTGACAGGACCTATAAGTGATTATGATTTATTAACTCTTGACATAAGAGACGAGAGAGGAAGACTTGGAAAGAAGACTTGGAAAAAGATGAAGTTATAATTTCACACGCAGAGTCTTCCTGTGAACTCGTAGCATCAAAACATTCAAATGTGGGGGACTATGCATAAGGGGCAAGAGCTCAGAACCTTACGTGTGTTGTGGATCAGAAGCAAAGAGACAAAGAGAGGAAGACTTGAAAAAAGATGAAGTTATAATTTCATAAGAGACAAAGAGAGGAAGTCTTGGAGAGATGATGTAACCCTCGGTTCCCAATATATGTGTGTTAATACTAGTATCCGAAACTGATTTCATCATCCTGCTATCTGAATTGAGGCCATTTCAGCTCGAGATATTATTTTTCAATATTTTAAATTTTTCTAAATTTTCTGAGAATTTTAGAAATTATTGGAGAAGAATCTCAATTCGGGGTCGATCGGTGTCATAGGCTGACTCTGCAATTTTTAATTAACAATTGGGAATGAATTTTAGAGATCCGACTTCACAACAGTGTTCAGGATGACATCTTCTATTGTTGAGAATTTTTGAGCCTTTTTCTAAATTAATAGGAGTTTAATCCAATAAAATAATGAGTAAATATTTGTTTAAGAAGAAAAAAGGAAATTAAAATAAAAATAAAATAAAAATATAAACAGAAAAATGGTCCTTTTTGAGTTAGCACTGATTTGAAACTCTGACCCATCTTCCGACTACTCTGCTCTCAACATAACTGTTTTTAAATTTATCCTTTTATTCTTGTGAAATTAAAAACCAAACCTGTTTAATTTGATGTAATGTTCTCAGATTCGAACAAATCCCCTCTTTCCCCCACATCCCGCGCCTACAACAATTGGCCACACTGGCGAGGTAATCTTGAAGCACACATTTTATATTTAAGCATTTGATGTATCACCCTTTTCCCCTCTCATTTTCACCACGTTTCACCTTCTCCCCACGCTGCACCCATTTCTTCCGATTCAGTTCATGTGTGAGCCACACATACATACAATAAGAGGGCCAATCACACATTGACACGCGAATTGGACCTCTTATAATCTCTTATAATATGTGTGTGAGGCCCACACATAACATATTATGAGAGGATCAATACACGTGTCAATGCGTGATTGGTCCTCTTATTGTATGTGTGTGTGACACACACATAAAACGAACCCGATTTCTTCCCCAACGTCTCCACCGGTTCCCACTCTCTCGCTCACGTCCTCTCTCTCCCCTTCTATCTCTGTCTCTCTCTAATATTATTCTCTCACTCACTCACACACTCTCTCTATCTCTATCTCTCTCTCTCTCTCTCTCTCTCTCTCTCTCTCTCTCTCTCTCTCTTCCCCATAACGCCCAATCCGGAGCCAACCTACTGCTAGGGTTACTGAGAGAGAGAAATGTACAATTCGGAGCCACCAAACCCGAACCCGATCGAACCGAACCGAATCTCTCATCTTATATATCACCCCACCCAAAATCAATTTAGTGAATCATATAGTTCATAAAAAAAAACCGGTGGAATCTTATCTCATTACTTCTAACAATACTAATTTTTTTATGTTGAACATGTGAAAGCTGTGTTAAGTACACCATCACAATTGAGAAATATATATATATTAATATAGTTTTTTTCTTTTACATTCTTGTCATTAAAAATTAGTAATAATTATGTGAGTATAAGAACTTAAATACAGTGTGAAAGTTTTAGAACATGAAATTTTTAATTCACATTAAGATTAAGATCTTTTTCTTGTTTCTAATTTGAGTATTAAATATTTGAGATTAGGATATTAAAGGATGATAATATAATGGTGATTAAAAATGTAAGAAATGATGAAAATATATGGGCCTAACCGAAAAAATCGAAAAACCAAACCGGATCGAGTCGATTCGGCTCGGTTCGGTTACTAAGTCTAATCGGTTCGGTTCGATTTTACAAAAAAATAACAAAAACCGAACTGAACCGACCGATGCTCACCCCTAGGCAATGTAGCTTATTGAATCAGTTTGGATATAGCTATTTTTTAACTAGGTAACCCATTGAAAACAAAAAAGGTATAGTAAAAACATTTGTTATTGCTGAGAGTAAGGATGCGAATGTCATGCAATAAAGAATGAAAGAACTATCTTAATACCATATAAGATTTGACTAGCATACTTTCGCAATCCATTTCCACTCATTTGCCAATTAAGACAGATTCAATTGGCTAAATAACCCTTTCTCTTTGTAACATTAGAGCAATACCTTGAAGTTTCATCGATGAAATTCACATTACACAAAATATAAAGAAATTAGTACAAACCCCATAACTTAGCAAATTACATGATGGAGCTATCTTCAAATTGATATTTAAACTATAAAAGGTAACCCATTAGATTGAACATTCGACCAATCAAAAAAAATGACCAAAAGAGTTAAATGAAGTACAAAAGAACTTGGGATCCATTTACCCAAAAACGAGATAAGGGATGAAATCCTAGAAATTATGTTGAGTCTAATCCATGAATATTGAATCAATAACACCATATAAATTCCAACACAAGTACTTCTTCATCTATCACTTGTACCAATATAAGTTCCAATATAATATACAATAATATAAAATGTGGTTATTGTTCTATTGGATCTTGATACTCTTGAGTAGTCAGATTGAGCCCCAATTTTGTTTAAGTTGATCTAGGATGTTAATTTTGCATCAAGGCATGTTCCACCAATCATTCAAATGTGTCTTCAGTTATTTAAAACACAAGTCTAAATAACAATATTAGTCACTAAATTGAAAGGTCAACTCATTATCAAACCAATGGAATTCACAGGTACGTGTTGGGCATTGAGCTGCTAGAAATAACGGATCAAGAGAAAAGACAATATAAATAATCGTTCATATAATGTCAATTAAATTCAAATTCAAATCCAACCCAACAATTACATATAATAGACTCAGTAGTTGATGTAATAAGTTAAAAAAACCTCAAGAACAGTATTCACTTTGGAAAAACATAAACAATATTAAAACACAAAAAAAGCTTTATTCTTGCAGAAGATAGTTCCAACAATTTATGGCTTGCTACGTACTTTCACTGCTCACGAATGTCTTAAGGTCATAGCTGGTCAGTGTCATTGCTTTCTCCAAAATTTTAGAGGCACATTTTGAAGTACTAGAACCACTGCGAAGCCCACTCCAAATCCCAATCCAACAAATAAGGCTAGACCAATTATATATGTCGACGATGAACTATCAGACTTTGATGGTGACATTGCATCTGTTGTTTTTGAACTTGCATTGCCACATTGCTTTGATAATGGGCTCCCGCACAATCCTGAATTCTCTTGAAAAGATGCATTTGAGAATGTAGAGAATTGGTTGCCTTGAGGGATTTTTCCAGTGAAATTGTTGTCAGAGAGATTTAAGTAAGAAAGAAAAGTGAGAGACACCGTCTCGTTTGGAATCTCTCCTGAAAGAGAGTTTGCTGAGAGATCTAATGACTCCATCTGTTTCATGTTCCCAATTGTTGGAGGGATGTCTCCTGAGAGGAAGTTGTGCGACAAGTTGAGCACATGGAGGCCTTGAAGTTCACCGATCACCTCTGGAATATCACCCTCAAAAGCATTGTTGGAGAAATCAACATATGTAAATATTGTCAATAATTTTCTCATTATTGATTTCTCTCCTTTATTTGTTATTGAAACCACATCGTATATAAATTTATCTGGAGCAGAAAAGAGCCGCTCTTTTTCAAAATAAAATCCCATTGTTGAGGAGTTTAGCTGCGAGGAATTCAACATTGCCTTCAAGGCATTGAAACACTCCGAAGAGAGACTACTATTGAAGTGGTTGGAAGAGAGATCAAAAATTTGTAGCTTTGGCAATGTATAATTAATCTCAGGGCTTTGAACGAAACTGATCGGCCCATAAAATTTATTTGCCCTTAGAATAAGGACACGGAGTGTAACCAAATCTCTCAACCAGAAGGGAAAAGAATCCACGAAATGATTGTTCCCAAGGTCTATAACCTCCAGTGATCTACAGTTGATCAACGATCGGGGTAATTGCCCTTGTAAATTGTTGCCATCAAGCATTATTCTCTCTAGTTTACATCCTTTACTGATATTTTGTGGAATGATCCCTCGAAGTTGGTTTCCTCTGAGATTTAATTCAAGTAGAGAATCACCTTCTAATAGGCATGATGGTATTGAACCACTCAAGTTGTTGTTTGAAAAGTCGAGGACCCTGAGAGTCTTTGCTGTGCAGATTGATGGCGGGATTTCTCCTGTGATGATGTTGTTACCAAGTGAAAAGAATTCGATTTGATTAAGATAGAAGGAGATGTTGGAAGGTATAGTAGAATAGAAGAAGTTGTTTGAATAATCTAGCAAGAAAATTCCTGGGGGAGGGAGTGGAATTGGTCCTTGAAGCATATTGGATTGGAGATCAAGAGTTCTAAGGTTGGTTGTAGTAAGATCAATTAGCCCCTCGATGTTTGAGAATGAATTAAAGGATAGGTTTAAATTTGAGATCACACTCCATATCCACTTTGGAACGCTACCGTTGATTCTATTATTTGATAGGTCTGACACCTTTAACCTATCTTGATACCTTAAAAAGGCAGGGATCTTGGAGAGATTGCAAGATGCCAAATAAATTATTTCTAACTTTGGAAAAGTGTGAAAGTTGTTTTCACTGACGTCTCGGATCAGTTTATTGTTTGAGACATCCAAGTAAGTCAGATTTCCTAGGTTGTTAAACATGTCTAACTCCACACTGAAATTGTTTGATGTGATTCTGAACATTGTAACCCCAGCCATTTTTGAAATTGACCTTGGAACCCATCCATGCAATTGATTATTCCTCAAATCAATAACCCCTAGTGAAGTTGTTGGGTTCAAAAACTCTCCTAGTTCACCAGAGAGTTGATTATAAGACAAATCCAGTCTGTACAAATCCAGTCTGTACAAATGAGTGCATGAGCATCAGCGTACCTGCCAGTCCCAGCAACCAATATTGCAAAGAGCAACATAAAAAAAGAGTGGAGGCGGCGACGACTGTAAGAATTCATTGGCAAGTGAGGTTTCAACACTGATTATTAACTTGGCAAGGATGCATCGGGGAGAAAACATATAAATAGTGTATGACCCGGAAAAGGAGAAGACAAGAATTGCAGTAAAAGTTTTCCTTGAATCAAATGAAAAGGATTACAACAAAAACTGTTCCTTCCGGTTACAAGGGAGGGAGGATATTGAATCTTGAATCCCCCCTTTGTTTAAGGCTGGGTTCTTCGTGTGGCGGTGGAGAGTGAATCTTGTTCTCCGTTGACCAGATGACCGTCCTTCAGGGATCTCCTCTTCGGCCGGTAGAAAGAGTGACACAGCTCTGTCTACCAAAACTCTAAAAGAGAAGGTAGGCGAAAGCTAGCTCGTACGCAGCGAACTTGCTGAAGAGTTGATCTGCTTCTTTTCTCTCTGTGTCGCCCTCTGTCTCTCTTCGTCCGATTGATTCTCTGACCTCCTACCACCGTCCCTTCTTCATAGCAAACAGGGCTATTTATAGAGGTACCAGGGGTGAACGTGCCCCCTAAAAACGCTCCACAATGAGGGCCAACTTCCCCGCTACATGGGCGGTAACTAACCCACGTGCCTGCTAAAGACACGCCACGATGGGGGCTGATTTCCCTTACGTGTAGGCAGTGATTGGTCCCTTAACTAAGGCGGTTATAACTGAGACGCGGGTTTTAGACCTTTGCGTCTTGAGGTTGAGACGCGGGTGTTAGGCCGACGCGCCTTGATGCTGAGACGCGGGTGTCGAGCCAACGCGCCTTGATACCGAGACGCGGGTGTCGAGCCAACGCGCCTTGATACCGAGACGCGGGTGTCGAGCCAACGCGCATTGATGCCGAGACGCGGGTGTCGAGCCAACGCGCCTTGATGCTGAGACGCGGGTGTCGAGCCAACGCGCCTTGATGCTGAGACGCGGGTGTCGAGCCAACGCGCCTTGATGCTGAGACGCGGGTATCGAGCCAACGCGCCTTGATGCTGAGACGCGGGTGATAGTCCCTCGCGTCTAGAGCTTGAAACTTTGCTTTTCAATGGCTTGTCCTCCAGTAACTTTTAGACAGCCTACAGAACCCCCTCCAAAGTTTTCGATATTTCGCAGTTAACTGGGACGGATTTCGAAATACTTTGGATTTTAGCCATATTTGCTTTCATGACTGGACTGTTAGTGCTCCGGGTTTAATTTTATCTGGAGTTGGTCTTCGTGAGTGTACTGTTTGAACTCTTTGAAGCCACCAGAGTTGATCATGTTGAGTGTCTAGATACACAGTCTAAACCTCCCCGATTGCTTTTAGTCTACCACGAGTGTGCTTTAAGCCAGGAGTGGTTGGTCATCTGCTTGCGTCAGTGTACTGTTGAACTGATTTTGCAGAAGCAGGAGGCCGAACGCAGGTTCTTTTCGAAAAGCCGAGATGGTACTGCTTTAAAGACGCGACTTCTGTAGGGTGCGTCTTTTGGCAATGGAAACGCGCCCGATCTTCCATGAGGCAGACGCGAGGGACGCAGCATTGTTTGCTGAAGGGATGCGACGCAGACATTCTTCTGGAACGCGGGTGGATGTCTTTCAATCTGAGAAAGGAGACGCGGTTCTTTGGACGCGACTTTCCTATCTGCGTTTAATGCAGCCTGATTTAAAAGATTTTAGGAGATCTTTGAACGTCAAATCTTCACTGACGATTGGGAAACCGGGTCATCCGTTATATCCCGAAGCGGTTGTCCACGCGTCGGTTCTTTATTGAACTTAGACGTTAATGCGCTTTAATGCAAAACCGGCGCTGGCGGTTGGAGACCAGTGTCTGCGACGGTTCCCAAAACGACGCTCCACGCGTCAGTCTCTCATTGGACTTTGGCAGTCGTGCGGCCACCAAGGCAACGGTTCCGATTAGCGCACCATTAATGACAGTTATTAGGGGTTGTCTATAAATAGGACGCACCCTCTCCCTTTTCAACAATCCAGACCTTGGACTGTTCTTTCTTTGGTTTGCTCTGAGAAGTCTCGCCTCCTTCAGAGTTTCAAAAAGGGGTTCTGTCTCCATGGATGAAGATGATTCTGTGGATGAAGATGACCCATAGCTTTTATACTTCTGTTTGGTCTCTTCAGGAGAAAGCACCTTTCATGTCTCCGTTCTGAGGCAGAGAGTTCTGCTCTTGACGGAGGCCTCTGCGGGTATGCCGTCCCGACCTGCCATAATACTTGTAGTCCACCCATGCTTGCATCCTGGCATCTCTTGCAGAGATGGTCATCTGGGTTTTCTCATGAAGTCTGAGTTGGTGTATTCCTCCTGGAATTTGCGCCGCCGGCTTAGACCTCTCTGGACGCGAGTACAGAAGTCCTTGGCACTTAACGCTGACTCCGCTCGCGTTTTAAGGCCACTGACTTAGATAAATTCCAACTTGGGCTGAAGGGTCTCAGACCCGAATCTTGCAACTCCTGTCTATTCAACAACGAGATGGCAATTTTCGGCGTTTGAGTCTTTTTCGCGCCTTGTGCTTTTAGGCGCGGGCGCAAAATGAGACGCAGTTTTGATTCGCGTCTGTCTCTGCTGACGCAGTAGTTTGGCTCACCGCACGGGCTTATTCCCGCGTTTGCAGTTCTCCATAATAGCCGCTTTTGTTACTTAGTATTCTTTAAAGTATACCAAGTTCCAGATTTGCTAAACCTCTTGTTTATCTCTTGCAGGTAGGCTTGACTGTCCTTTTTCAAGTTTGCTGGGCCTCTGGAAGAATATTTCAGCCGGCGGACTTGTTCGATGTTCGTCCACAAGGGAATATATTATGGTCCTCGTCGTCCACAAGGGAATATATTATATCCCTGACGAGGACTCGACCCTCGCCAAGGTCTCTTCAGATCCTCTGCACCAATCATGTCTGATGGTAAGAGATGGTCAGGGTGAGTATGACGGCGAGGAGGTTCCGGCGGTTGTGGTGGCGGATAGGATCCTCTTCCTCTCCTACTCCAGAAGTGACGTCAAGGACATTCTATGTCCGTTGGATGGCCTTCTGGGGAAAGAGACGCGCATGAACGAAGGGTTGCAGGACTTTCTGCTGCCACCGGACCTCAAGAATACCATTGCTCTTAGCTTAGTCAGCTAGGGCTCTTTCGATGTTTGCGCCACATTTTGGTACTTCTCCAAACATCGTGCACTTGGGATCAGATGCGGCTTCAAGGAGTGAGTACGGCCTCAGAGAGAGAGAGGGACTTCTTTGTACTCCTTAATTGTAACACTCAATCTTATTGTATAAGCGAGCGTTTTGTATCACTTTCATATGCTTGAGTATAAATAAAAGTGACACTTTTCTTTTGCCTCTTTCTGTTGTTTTGAATATTTTGTTTTAGAAGCAAAAGATCTTTGTAAGGGACTTTCATAATACTGTCAGAGGTGTAATGTTAACTTGACAGAAATGGAATGATTTTGGTGGACCCGCCACTTTATAAAAAAAAGTGACAGGTGGAATGCGTACCCCCAGAGAGAGTGAACTTTTATCAAGGATCTGGGATTGACTTGATTCTAGGTCAGCTGGGGAATTTGATGAAACATTATCGACGGTGTAATGTTAACCTAACAATATTTTTAAAGTATACATGTTACTCTGTTGGGGAGAATAACAGGTAAGACTAGACCCATGGGGAATCTAGAATGTTTTTACCGTTAGAGGTGTGATATTAACTTAACGGGTTGAAAGTAGTCTTGTCAGAAGTGTGATGTTAACTTGACAAGGATGTGAGTCAGAGGTGTAATATTAACTTAACTCAGAATGTCACTGTCATAGGTGTAATGTTTAACTTAACAGTGAGGGAATGCTAGAGGTGTAATGTTGAACTTAGCATTGGTCATCTCGACTTGGACAAGGAAGTCGAGGAACGGTCATGGCCATAGGTGTATTGTTGAACTTAGCGATGACTCGGATGCTAGAGGTGTAGTGTTAACTTGGCATCATCCATTTCAGCTTCGATATGGAAGTCTGAAGGAAGGTAACTGTCAGAAGTATGATGTTAACTCGACAGAAACTTGATGTACTGCTTAGAGGTATAATGTTAACTTAAACAGTAGTTTTGTCAGAGGTGTGATATTAACTTGACAAGAATTGGCTTGGTGCCAAGAATAATTTGAGGGCCTGTCATTCTATGGATGAGAATCGACAAGTGAGATTTGAAGTGCCAGAGGTGTAGTGTTAACTTGGCAAAATTTTAGAGTTTGCTACTCTATGCAGAGTTGACAAGCAAGATTTGTACTCTACTAGGAGCATTGAAGATTTTCATTACCAGAGGTGTAGTGTCAACTTGGCAATGATTGTATTTTGTGGTCCTACCATTCTATGGATGAGAATTGGTAAGGGATTTTGGAGGAAAGAGTGGAACCAAGTCCACTTAGGATTTTTAGCAAACCCTCAGCTATCAACGGATTTGAGTTACCTTTATCAATTACCGTTTGAGTTGGGCTAGCCATGCTATTCCCCTCAGCATGATGAGTTGTCGAAGACTTATGTTGGGCTTAGAGGCTAACATTTTCTTCTATCCTTAGCCGTCAGAGGCGTCGGATATCTGATCAGAGGTATAATATTAACTTGATCGGTGGAAGAATACCATCTAGGGATAGTATTTCTTCAAGAATTTGCCATTGATTGGCATCATAAGTGTATCGCCATCCAAGGTTATGAGACGATATGATCCATTTGAGTAGACTGACTCTACTACGAACGGTCCTTCCCATTTGGGCTGGAATTTTCCTTTTGTCTTGTGCGTCATCACCATGGGTCTTCTGACGGCTAAGAAAAGATCGCCTTTCTTGAAAGTTCGCACTTTAACTTTCTTGTTGAAGGCTCTAGTGATACGAGCTTGGTAAAGCTCGATTTGTTGTTGGGCCTGCAAACGCTTGTCGTCTAAGGCTGCCAATTCCTGGAGTCGCTGCTGATGCTTCTCCTCAGTTGTCATCTCTGCTGTCAGGGCGACGCGTAGAGATGGAATTTGAATTTCCAGTGGAAGTACGGCTTCACATCCGTATACCAAGGAAAATGGCGTAGCTTTAGTTGGGGTTCGCACAGTTGTGCGGTAAGCCCATAAGCATTCACCCAGCTTGTCGTCCCAGTCCCGTTGACTTTTCGAGACGAATTTCTTGAGAAGCTTACCAATAGTCTTGTTGAAAGCTTCTGCAAGGCCGTTAGCGGGTGGATAGTATGCCGTTGAGGACACACTCTGGATTCTGAACTTAGCGCAGAATCTCTGGAACGCCTGGCTGATGAACTGAGGTCCATTGTCATGGATAATTCGCCGGGGTACACCGAAACGGTAAATAACGTGATGTTTCACGAACTTGATCACGTTAGATGATTTTACCTCCTTCAAAGGAACAGCTTCGGCCCATTTGGAGAAGTAATCGGTTATCGCCAGAATGAACCGATGTCCTTTTGATGATGGCGGGCTGATAGGACCAACCACATCCATCCCCCACATTTCAAATGGCCAAGTAGAGGTTGTAGAGTGGAGGTACCCTGGTGCCTGATGGATGAAATCACCGTGCACCTGGCAGGCGTGATATTTCTTAGCATAAGCGATGGCGTCGGCAATCATCTTGGGCCAATAGTAACCCAATCTTTGGAGTCGATGTGCCAGTTTTGGGCCAGGTTGTTGGGCTCCACACATACCGTCATGGGCCTCTTTCAATACCTCTTGTGCCTCTTTTGGTGAGAGGCAACGGAGTAAGACCCCGTCATGCGATCGACGATACAATGTTCGCGTAATCGCATTATAGTAGAATTTAGAGGCTTTTCTTCGAATGGCGGCCGCCTCTTTGGTGTCCTCAGGCAGGATGCCGTATAAGACGTGATCGATGTAGGGGAATCTCCAGTCTCTAGGCTCTAGACCGGTTGACACTTCAAGTGCTTCCTTGCCGCGACGATCTCCCGTTGATCCTGGGTAGTCTTCGAGTGCGACTCTCGGACAGTACAGGTCATGGCTGTAGACGAAGACCTTCTCCATTGCTCCTGCTGGAAGAGCTAAGGAGGCAGTAAGGGATGCGAGTGCATCTGCATGCGCATTTTGCCTGCGCGGTACATGGTCGATGTAGAAGTTTGCGAACCTCTCGGCCATGCGGATAGTTGCGTTGTGATAGGGTACCAAGTCTTCATATCTGACTTCGTACTCCCCGCGAACTTGGCTGACGATGAGTTTAGAGTCACCGTATGCCTCGAGATTTTTAACGCCAATCTCATCGGCGAATTGCATCCCGATCAAGAGAGCGTTGTACTCCGCCACGTTGTTTGAACAAGGCTCGGTCAGTGAGACAGCTCGGGGAATCACATAATTTTGTGGGGAGACGAGTACCACTCCTACCTCCGCTACGTTGTGTCCCTTTGGACTTGTTCTTGATGCACCATCGAAGAAAAGTTGCCACACTTGTCCTTCGAACGACGTCTGAGTCAGACAGACTTCGGCGACCTCGTCTGGGAGATCCTCGTAGAGTTTGGCTGCTCTCGGATCTGGGTGTTCAGCTAAGAAGTCCGCCACCGCTTGTCCTTTAATAGCCTTTTGTGGCAGAAAATGCATCTCATATTGTGATAGCAATATGGCCCATTTTGCCAGCCGGCCATTTAATGAGGAAGGTTTTGTCATGAGTAACCTCAGAGGGTTGACTTTTGATATGACATTTATAGTCTGGCCTACCAGATAGTGTCGCATTTTTTGAATAGCGAACACCAGCGCCAAACATTCCTTCTCGATCGGGTTGTACCGATGTTCGGCTCCGATCATTGTCCTACTTAGATAGTAGATTGCTTGTTCTCGTCCTTGGTCGTCATTCTGAGCTAGTATGGCTCCCAAAGAATGATCCATCGCTCGAACGTACACCAGGAAAGGCTTTTCAGATACCGGAGCTGCAAGGACTGGTGGTTGGGTGAGATAGTGTTTAATCTCCTCGAATGCTTGTTGGCAAGAGTCGTCCCAAACGAACGAGACACCCTTTTTCATCAATTTGGCGAAGGGCTGGCATCTCCCAGAGAGGTTTGATATGAACCTGCGGATGTACGCCAATCGTCCTTGCAACCCCCTGAGCTCCTTGAGGCTTCTCGGGGGTCGCATCTCCTGGATAGAGCGGATCTTTTCCGGATCCAGATGAATTCCAGTGGAGGTTACAACGAATCCCAGGAATTTACCACTGGCCACCCCCAGGAAGGATTTGGTGGGATTCATCTTCAACTGACGAGTCCACATGATGTCGAAGACCATTTTCAGGTCAGCTATGTGATCACCTCTAGCGCGACTTTTTACCGCGATGTCGTCAACATAGCATTCCACTGTTTTGCCTATCTGCTGGTAGAAGATGGCATTCATGGCCCTTTGATATGTTGCCCCTGCATTCTTTAGTCCGAAGGGTATGACAGTGTAGCAATATACCCCTAGAGGTGTCCTGAAGGAGGTGTGCTTTTCGTCGTCAGGGTACATCTTAATTTGATTGTATCCTGAGAATCCATCCATGAAGGACATTCGTTCGAATCCACAAGTGTTGTCAATCATGACATCTGTGATTAGCAGTGGGAATTCGTCTTTGGGGCAGGCCTCGTTTAGATCATGGAAATCGATGCAGATCCGGATCTTCCCGTTCTTCTTGGCGACGGGAACGATGTTGGCTACCCAGTCGGGATGCTGTTCTTCCCTGATGAAGCCAGAATCAATAAGCTTTCTGACTTCCAATTGAATTGCCTCCATTATCTCTGGACGAAACCGTCACTGCTGTTGTTTGACCGGTTTTACGTCCGGATTGATATTGAGGCGGTGCACGGCCACTTGAGGATCAAGTCCAGGCATGTCCTCATAATTCCAGGCGAAGACATCTATATACTCCTGCACAAGAGATATTAGATCCGTCTTCTCCGAAGGTGACAGGCTGTCACTTATAAAGATGGGCTTGGGGTTGGCCTCATCTCCTAAGTTGATCTGAACCACCTTGTCTTCTGTGGGTGGCTCGCGTTGTTCAAAGCGGATATCCCACAGAGTGTTCAGATGTTTGATCCAAGGATCTGCATCAGATTGGATCATTTCTTCATCTTCGTCTTCCAGATGGCTTGTTGAAACCATATTTACTGAAAGTTCTCTGAAGATGTTGCCGACACTGACATCCGACTCCCACGATGACGTGTTTGAAGAGTAATTGTGGTCGGGTGGCCCTCCAGAATCAGAGGCTGATGGGACAGGCGTTGTTAAATAGCCCAACCCCCGGCGCGTCCGATGGTAATAATCGGGGGTCTTCCCTTTTGGCACAAAGGATCGAATTAGCATTCTCCTTCCTTTACCGAAGTTCAAACCGGGCCTATTGGTTAGGTCGTACCCCATGCACTTCATCATCTTAAGCGCTTTTGGTTCATAATGATTGAACTGAGGGGGCTCTTCCTCGCCTTCCGATTCTTCGTGGGGCGTCGGTTCAGATGAGATCCGTCCAAAAAGGATTGGTTTTTGGCCTCTTCGTCTGGCTGGAACCATAAATACAGATTTTCGCGCATCACCATTATCTTGGTATGTCCCGAAGGATGATTTTACTGGTACATGCAACGATGTCAGAGCATCCATTGCCGACCAGAGGTCATCGTCTACGTCAGTACTAGTATCCGACGGTATTGAATCGGACGCACACGCAGAAAAATACGCAAAATCTAAATCTTCATTAATGTACCAACCGCCTGTGTCGTCGGTGGTATTATCAACATCGAGCTTATTAGTGCTCTTTACAAGTGGTTCTAACTCCCACAGGCACTCTTCTTTCTCGGGCTCAATGTCATCCTCATTACCAGAGTCTGGCTCCTCTGGTTGCGGGGTTTCATTTGATTCCTCAGGATCCTGATATAGGAGGGAGTCTGTGAAATAATTTTCGACCCCTTTAAACGGATACCTCTCGGCAATCAACGTTTGAACCTTTCCACTCCCGTCAATGTATTTCATGACTTGGTGGAGAGTGGATGGAACGATGGAATTGCGGTGAATCCATGGTCGTCCCAATAGTAGGTTATAGGAAGTGTCAGCATCGATGACGTAGCATGTCACTTCCGACTTGAGGCTCCCAATCTGACACTTGAGCTTGATTTTTCCCATTGGGCGGGTTCCATTGGCGTTGAACCTGTAAATGGTCGTCTGAGTAGGGCTCAAGCGATAGGCAGGAATGCCCAAATGTTGCATGACCCGTCGGGGCATGATGCTCAATGCGGACCCTGGATCCACCTGGATACGGTTGATCTCAGATGATCCAATATACCCTGTGAAGTACAGGGGTCGATCATGCTTCCCTTTGACTTGCATATCATCTGTCGTGAAGGTAATGCAGGGAGCATTTGGGGAGGTATGGAGGCAATCCTCTACATCTTCCTCGTTCGGCACCTGGGTCACGAAGACCTCAGCATTTGCCAGAGCCTCTTGTAGAGCTTCTCTGGTTGACTTTGATAGCCTCAAAAGCTCATAAAGAGTAATGCGTGCCGGGATGTTGGCTAGTTGAGCCAGGACATCAAAGCGGTAAGGTGTCATCAATCCTTCCGCTGCACCTTTCGAAAGAACTCGAAAAAACCGAGTTTCTTTCTGTTTCTCCACAGGTTGCTTGGTGGAGGGCTTGGTTGGTTCTACAGCCGGTTGTGGAGGGGTTACCACCGTCTCACCGTACTGCTTCAAGTACGACTGCCCTGAACGGGTTCCCGCTGTCAGTTGGTTGGGCTCTGCAGCCAAAACTATTGTCTCCTCTTCTGAGTCGGTCAGCGAGGGAACATCAGTCTCTGCTTCTCGAGAGGAAGCGCAGACCACATGGCAGGATGAAGCCTTTCCCTTGCCTTTGGACTTCCTGTTGGTCACAGTAGTCCATTGTTGCTCATTGACAAGGTCCGGGTGGACCCACATGATTTCCCCTTGAGGTGTAGGGATGGGTACCAAGCCTTTCTCTTGCTGCTGGTGAGGGTCCGTGTTGACCACTCTTAGCTCTCCTTTCGGGATAGGGACTACTCCTGAGGGTGTCGGGGGTTGTTTCCCAAACTGGAGAACCGACGTCATGTTGGCTGTCACCTTCTTCTGCTCTGGTCGGAGTTTTAACACCTCCGCGTCAATCAGAGCCTGAAGGATGTCCTTGAAGATGTAGCAGCTTTTGGTAGGATGTCCCAGCATCCTGTGGTATAAGCAGTAATTGGGATTGTCGGTTTTACCGACTTCTTCGGGACGCCTGACTTCAGGGAGCTTCAGTCGGTTGCTCTTGTTGAGTAATTTGAAGAACGAATCAACATGTTCCTCCTTGAAGGAATACTGCTTGTTGGCGCGGGGCTGGCTTGAAGAGCCACTCGCCTTGCTTGGTTGAGGTTTGGCGGGAGATTTGGTCTCCGTTGCCAGGTTATTCTTTCGCCTTGTCTGGAGGGATGTATCTGGCGCACGCCTAGTTGACCTCTTTGGCCGTGGCTTGCCCTCTTCCGCTCTGATGCGGGCGACAATCTCCTCAGCCTGTTCGCCTTGCTGGACCAATTGTTTCCAGGTGCGGCTTTCAGTAACTCCTATTTGAGCAAGGAGTGAGGTTTGGAGATTGTGGCGACATGTTTCCACCAGGGTGGCCTGGGTCATGCCGCTTGGACATCGGAGTGCCACATTCCGAAATCTTTCCACAAAAGACTTGACGGACTCTCCCTTTCGCTGTTTAGTAGCTAAAAGGGTGGGCATTGTCACTTCCGAATCATCTTCGAAGAAGCGTGTTAAGAACAGCTTCTCCAAGTCGCCCTAGTTCTTGATGGAACCTTCTGGGAGCTTCATAAACTATTCAAGGCCAACCCTTTCAGGGTGCCGATAAACAGACGCGCCAGAATAGCATCGTTATCTACTACGTTCCCGGTCTGGGACTTAAAGTAGTAGATGTGCTGGTTAGGTGACCCTTTCCCGTCGAATGCTTGGAGGGTTGGAGCCTTGAACCTAGGAGGGTACGGGACTAAGTCCCACTCGGCCGGATAGGGCCGGACCACTCCAGCTTCTTGGAGGTCTTTACGGCTGGTAAGGGCCTCGAGGCGTTGCTCCAGTTGACTCATCCTTTTAGCATGAGCCTTTTCCGGGTTTGGGTCGCCTTTTACCTGCGACGAAGACTTGAACGACTCCGAAGTAGATCGCCGTGTCTCCTCGGAAGGTTCGGAAGATGAACTTTCTCCCTTTCTTCCTTTGCCCCTCGACTTCTTAGGAGATTTCTTCCTGTCCTCAAGTAACTGTGCGAGCATTAGCTTGAGGGAGTCGATAGATTCCTGCTGAGACATGACCATGTCCATTAGTCTCTTCTGAATCTGGGTGTGTTGTTCCAAACGTCTAGTCGTTTCCTCAGGAGTGCCTACCATGTAGGCGGCAGCCTCCTTCTTGACGGAAGAGTTTGAAGCTCGCGATTCCGCTACAGCGGAGTGGGAATCATTCATTCTAATGCCATGGGCTAGGGCATTATAATCAATTGGGGGAATGGCCCCAGTCCGGGTACGAGTGCGTTGATACACCCCTTCCGGTTCAGAGTCAGACTCATCAGAGCTGACTGCAAGTTGTTTTCCCTTGCCCCTGCTTATCATATTTGCAGTAAGCTCCGGGTATTCTACGTCAGAGAAGGTTCTCCTTCTGTGGGAGCGCCTCCTTTTAGCTGACGGGGGAATCAGGGTCAGCTGTCTGATCAAAGACTGCTGGTTCACGCCTGACTCGCAATGGCATCCAGAGAGTATGGAGATAAGCCGTTGGCAGCAGCATGACGAAGTGACCTGATTGGCACTTCTTTTCTTTGTCAAGTAATCCCTCAAATCCATGGGAGGGGGATTGAAAAGACCAGCCTTGCAACGTCGGAGACGGGAGGCATCCATGTGCTGCACAGCTTGGACGCAGGCTTCAGGGACGCGGTTCTCGCGACGCGGCTGTGTAACGCGCGTCTGGCGTCTCTGCTGAGATGAAACGCGAGTCTCGCGTTGCTGCCTGGTGCGTCTGGGCAGAGACATTTGAGAGAGAATGGGCTGCTGGGCCCCACGCCTGTAGGCGTGCGCTTCTTGCGTTTGACGAGGCGCAGAAGTTTTACCTCGGCGTTTGGTGAGTTGGTCTTTAGAAGACCTAACTTAAGGAGTCACGCATTTGGGTCGCCAAAAGCGGATTTCGCGTACTGGACGTGCCGCGGGCGAAGTGCCAGATTGCATGTCGCGTCTAGACTCAGTCGGACAACCAACGGTTCCAACTTGGAGCTGACGCGCACATCTCCTCTGTCGACGCTCGGCGTTTCGGTTGCGTCGTGGAGGTGGAGAGTAACCAACGACGACCTGATGTTGATCACCAGAGAGTTTGACCATGCAGGTCTCCTGAGAGACGTTGACGCGGGTCTTCTGTGCGCCGGAGTTGGTCGCAACAGCAACTGTGCTTGGGATCACGCGGTCCTTCTGAGAGGTGTTGACGCGTGAACTTTGCTGGGCACAGTGGGCAGCAGCAGCGGCGCCCAAGAGAGCTTCAGGTCGGGCTTCGGGGCCATTCCCCGCCGAGACCCTGCGACAGACGCGGGTTTTTGGGCTCTTGGAGCTAGAAGAGAGAAACTCTTCATATTTCGCCTGGTCGAACTCGACAATGAGCGATTCGACCATCTTCCCGTTACGGAGGACGTCATCCTGCGCCACGATCTGTTCGTCAGTGACGAAAGTAGTCCCCAGCGGAGTCGCCATCTCTTGTATGACCCGGAAAAGGAGAAGATAAGAATTGCAGTAAAAGTTTTCCTTGAATCAAATGAAAAGGATTACAACAAAAACTGTTCCTTCCGGTTACAAGGGAGGGAGGATATTGAATCTTGAATCCCCCCTTTGTTTAAGGCTGGGTTCTTCGTGTGGCGGTGGAGAGTGAATCTTGTTCTCCGTTGACCAGATGACCGTCCTTCAGGGATCTCCTCTTCGGCCGGTAGAAAGAGTGACACAGCTCTGTCTACCAAAACTCTAAAAGAGAAGGTAGGCGAAAGCTAGCTCGTACGCAGCGAACTTGCTGAAGAGTTGATCTGCTTCTTTTCTCTCTGTGTCGCCCTCTGTCTCTCTTCGTCCGATTGATTCTCTGACCTCCTACCACCGTCCCTTCTTCATAGCAAACATGGCTATTTATAGAGGTACCAGGGGTGAACGTATCCCCTAAAAACGCTCCACAATGAGGGCCAACTTCCGCGCTACATGGGCGGTAAGTAACCCACGTGCCTGCTAAAGACACTCCACGATGGGGGCTGATTTCCCTTACGTGTAGGCAGTGATTGGTCCCTTAACCAAGGCGGTTATAACTGAGATGCGAGTTTTAGACCTTTGCGTCTTGAGGTTGAGACGCGGGTGTTAGGCCGACGCGCCTTAATGCTGAGACGCGGGTGTCAAGCCAACGCGTCTTGATGCTGAGACGCGGGTGTTGAGCCAACGCGCCTTGATGCCGAGACGCGGGTGTCGAGCCAACGCGCCTTGATGCTGAGACGCGGGTGTCGAGCCAACGCGCCTTGATGCTGAGACGCGGGTGATAGTCCCTCGCGTCTAGAGCTTGAAACTTTACTTTTCAATGGCTTGTCCTCCAGTAACTTTTGGACAGCCTACAAATAGGAGGAGAAATATTACCCACAACCAGATTGGATTGGTACTAATTACTTTGTTAGGGACGAGATAGAAAGAGATCGACAGATGAGTTTCAAAGGAGAAGACTTGGTAGAAATTGAAGAATTATTACAAAAGCGATACTGTGCAAGTGTGGAAGACGACCATAGGGGCCTGGTTGTTGGTCATTTATAGCATGATGTTGCACATAGTAAAATTGAGAAAGTCCTGTGGGAGTAACTTGAAGAAAGACTCACATAATTTATTGGTCATGAAAACTACATGAACTAAATTTGAACACAAACCAAGTTTCAATTCTTAGAATAATCTATCAGTTTGCAATGCAATTGTTGAAGGTAGAATGTTGACAACACTTATTTTTGGAAGGCAGATTGCTTCATTTAAAAAAAAATATTTTTAATAGTTTTTTATTATGCGTGCAAACACAAACACGGCAACTGATTTTGGTCCAAAAATCTCTCATTTCAATCCAATCCTTTTTACTATTTAGTTAGGCCTCAATTGCTAAAGTTATGTATTAAAAAAAATAAAAAATGAATCTTTATTTTTACCACAGAATAAGGTTATTCATTTTCAAAGTTTACAAAAGTTATCTGATAATACAATGTTGGTCTAAATTAAAGCTTCAAATTGAGACGGCAAGCAAAAGGCTGAAATGTCCCCTCCGAATTATATGCGAACTTTACAAAAAAAGAGGAGCCATACACAAAAATTTAACTAAAAAGTTTTTTTTTTTTGGCTAAAATTAACAATTCGACTAACTCTAATAATTTAATTTGCACATTAACGATCAACATTCTCCAAAATCAATAATTTGCACTGTGGAAGTGGGGAAGAAGACTGAGATGTAAACGAGGCCTTGTCTCTATTTTGGAAAATATGTGAGAGTAACTTGGAGAAAGACTAACATAAATAATTCGCTGTTCACGAAAATTAGGTGAACCAACTCGAACGCAAGCGAAGTTTCAAAGCTTAGAATAATCTATGAGGGAAAAATGCAATTGGAGTGGACCAGTCACTTGGTTTTACTAAGCTTTTCTTTTCTCTTGCTAATGGCTCGCTGAACATCTAATTAACATATATTGTACACAGAGTTTATCTAGAAAAACCAATAAATTCAGATTGCTTCATTTTAAAAATATTTTAGTGTTTTTTTTTTTTATGTGTACAAAAACAAATATGGTAGCTTGATTTTGGATTTGAAACATCTAATTTCAACCCAATCATTTTTACATTAGAGTTAGACCTCAATAGCTAGAGTAAGAAATTAAAAAAATTGAAAAGTGAATCTTTCGTTTCAAATAACAATATTAGTCACTAAATTGAAAGGTCAACTCATTATCAAACCAATGAAATTCACAGATACATGTTGGGCATTGAGCTGCTAGAAATAACGGATCAAGAGGAAAGACAACATAAATAATCGTTCATATAATGTCAATTAAATTCAAATTCAAATCCAACCCAACAATTAAATATAATAGACTCAGCAGTTGATGTAATAAGTTAAACAACCTCAATAACAGTATTCACTTAGGAAAAACATAAACAATATTAAAACACAAAAAAGCTTTATTCTTACATAAGCTAGTTCCAACAATTTATGACTTGCTACGTACATTCACTGCTCGCGAATGTCTTAAGGTCATAGCTGGTCAGTGTCAATTTTTTCTCCAAAATTTTAGAGGCACATTTTGAAGTACTAGAATCACTGCGAAGCCCACTCCAAATCCCAATCCAACAAATAAGGCTAGACCAATTATATATGTCGACGATGAACTATCAGACTTTGATGGTGACATTGCATCTGTTATTTTTGGACTTGCAGTGCCACATTGCTTTGATAATGGGCTCCCGCACAATCCTGAATTCTCTTGAAAAGATGCGTTTGAGAATGTAGAGAATTGGTTGCCTTGAGGGATTTTTTCAGTAAAATTGTTGTCGGAGAGATTTAAGTAAGAAAGAAAAGTGAGAGACACCATCTCTTTGGAATCTCTCCTGAAAGAGAGTTTGCTGAGAGATCCAGTGACTCGATCTGTTTCATGTTCCCAATTGTTGGAGGGATGTCTCCTGAGAGGAAGTTGTGCGACAAGTTGAGCACATGGAGGCCTTGAAGTTCACCGATCACCTCTGGAATATCACCCTCAAAGGCATTGTTGGAGAAATCAACATATGTAAATATGGTCAATAATTTTCTCATTGTTGATTTCTCTCCTTTATTTGTTACTGAAACCACATCATCTATATATATATCACTGAAAAAAAAGTTATTCTTTTCCAAATTTTACAAAAGTTATTTAATAATGCAATGTTGTGATGGGTTTCGATATAATTGGTCTAAATCATAGCTTCAAATTGAGATGGCAGGCAAAAGGCTGAAATGTTCCCTCCTAGTTATATGTGAACTTTTAAAAAATAGGAACCCTACATGGAAGTTTAACTAAAAATAAGGCTTTAACAATGCAGAAGGCTCAAATCCATTTCATTCTCTATGCAGAAGGCTGCACCATTTTCTCCGAGCCTTTGCCTTTCATAGTCTTCCTTCCCTAGGAAAAAACTTTTAATTGTTAAGAGCTTTTCAAATTCATAATGTTTGGATGGATCGGAGCGATGAGAACTCATCGACTTGCTAAAAGCATTTAGTCCCACATTGGCCATGGGATGGAAGTTTAAAGTATTTTTAAATAGAGAAAAATGGGAATAAAGGGTGTGCCCTTTGGGTACTTGGAGTTTTCGCGCGCGATTGGGAGGAAACCATGCTCGCACGTGCGCACGCGCGCGCCGCCACTGGCGGCCGGCGCCGGCGTTGGGCTCAGGACCGGGTCCGGGTCTGGGTCTGGGTTGCAGACAGTTAGGCGGTTGAAACGAACCGTTGCAACGGTTCAGACCGAACCGTTGCAACTGTTCGGTTGGGTTCGGACCAAAATACCCCTCCTGGAGCGCTATAAATAGCGCTCTGCTTCTCTCAATCAAAACACACAGAAGACAGAACAAAAACTCTCTCTGCGATCTGAAGTGAGATTCTCTCTCTCTCTCTTGAAGTAACTTCCAACGGGAAGTGGGAAATCAGCAACTCGGTTTCCAAAGCGACTTTCAAGATATTCTACAAAATTCGTTCTGAAAGATGGCTTAGAAAATTTAACATTTTATTTAGTAGAATTGTTGTCTGAATCTGGGACTTCCAAAGAAGAATATTCTTCTACCTTCCTCCTTCCTCTACTCCAAAATAAAGACAAATATTCTCCCGAAATTTGTCTTAGTCCCGCTTCTTCAATAATCTTGTGAAGGTACTGGTTAACTACGGTTCGTCCGTACGATGATTTGATTGTGCTATCCAAATACCGTGAAAGAGTGTTGTATCTTGGGAGACTAGCGTCCAGTAACCCGTTAGCACCGGTGCGGGGGACGTAATTGTCTTAAGGAGATTCGTTTTAAGCGTACCTCACTCCAAGTACTGTATAAGTGAATTAATTTCTTTATACAGGGGTTATACTGATATTCAGTATATTGAGACTGACTTATACCAGTCTAATTGGTGTTTAACCAAGGAAGGTAATTGAAAGGTGGTTCTTTAATTAAGAAACGTTCTATTGAACGGAAAACCTCCCACCTGATATTAACCGACCTGGCCAATTAGATCGGTGATCTTCAAATTGATATTTAAACTATATAAGGTAACCCATTAGATTGAACATTCGACCAATCAAAAAAAATGACCAGAAGAGTTAAATGAAGTACAAAAGAAATTGGGATCCATTTACCCAAAAATGAGCGATAACAGATAAGAGATGAAATCCTAGAAATTAAGTTGAGTCTAATCCAAGAATATTGAATCAATAACACCATATAAGCTCCAACATAAGTACTTCTTCATCTATCACTTGTTCCAATATAAGTTCAAATATAATATACAATAATATAAAATGTGGTTATTGTTCTATTGGATCTTGATACTCTTGAGTAGCCAGATTGAGCGCCAATTTAGTTTAAGTTGATCTAGGATGTTAATTTTGCATCAAGGCATGTTCCACCAATCATTCAAATGTGTCTTTAGACCGTTATTTAAAACACAAGTCTAAATAACAATATTAGTGACTAAATTGAAAGGTCAACTCATTATCAAACCAATGAAATTCACAGGTACGTGTTGGGCATTGAGCTGCTAGAAACAACGGATCAAGAGAAAAGACAACATAAATAATCGTTCATATAATGTCAATTAAATTCAAATTAAAATCCAACCAAACAATTACATATAATAGACTCATTTGTTGATGTAATAAGTTAAAAAAACCTCAAGAACAGTATTCACTTTGGAAAAACATTAACAATATTAAAACACAAAAAAGCTTTATTCTTGCAGAAGCTAGTTCCAACAATTTATGGCTTCCTACGTACATTCACTGCTCACGAATGTCTTAATATCATAGCTGGTCCGTGTCATTGCTTTCTCCAAAATTTTAGAGGCACATTTTGAAGTACTAGAACCACTGCGAAGCCCACTCTAAATCCCAATCCAACAAATAAGGCTAGACCAATTATATATGTCGACGATGAACTATCAGACTGTGATGGTGACATTGCATCTGTTATTTTTGGACTTGCATTGCCACATTGCTTTGATAATGGGCTCCCGCACAATCCTGGATTCTCTTGAAAGATGCGTTTGAGAATGTAGAGAATTGGTTGCCTTGAGGGATTTTTCCAATGAAATTATTGTCGGAGAGATTTAAGTAAGAAAGAAAAGTGAGAGACACCATCTCTTTTGGAATCTCTCCTGAAAGAGAGTTTGCTGAGAGATCCAATGACTCGATCTGTTTCATGTTCCCAATTGTTGGAGGGATGTCTCCTGAGAGGAAGTTGTGCGACAAGTTGAGCACATGGAGGCCTTGAAGTTCACCGATCACCTCTGGAATATCACCCTCAAAGGCATTGTTGGAGAAATCAACATATGTAAATATGGTCAATAATTTTCTTATTATTGATTTCTCTCCTTTATTTGTTATTGAAACCACATCATCTATATATATATTAGAAGTGAAATTCAAGTGATCAAGAATTAATCCCACAGTTGAGGAGTTTAGCTGCGAGGAATTCAACATTGCCTTCAAGGCATTGAAACACTCCGAAGAGAGACTACCATTGAAGTGGTTTGAAGAGAGATCAAAAATTTGTAGCTTTGGCAATGCATAGTTGATCCCAGGACTTCGAACGCAATTGATCGGCCCATAAAATTTGTTTGCCCTTAGAATAAGGACACGGAGTGTAACCAAATCTCTCAACCAGTACGGAAAAGAATCCATGATATGATTGTTCCCAAGGTCTAGAACCTCTAGTGATATACAGTTGATCAACGAGCGGGGTAATTGTCCTTGCAAACTGTTGCCATCAAACATTATTCTCTCTAGTTTACATCCTTTACTGATATTTTGTGGAATGATCCCTCGAAGTTCGTTTCCTCTGAGGTTTAATTCAACTAGAGAATTTTTACCTTCTAATAGGCAAGATGGTATTGAACCACTCAAGCTGTTGTTTGAAAAGTCAAGGACTCGGAGAATCTTTGCTGTGCAAATGGATGGCGGGATTTCTCCTGTGATGATGTTGTTTGCTAGTGAGAAGAATTCGATATTATTAAGATTGAAGAAGATGTTGGAAGGTATAGTGGACGAGAAGTTGTTGTTTGAATAATCTAGTGCACTAATACCTGGGGGAAGGAGTGGAATTGGTCCTTGGAGCATATTGGATTGGAGATAGAGAAATCGAAGGTTGGTTGTAGTAAGATCAATTGGTCCCTCGATGTTTGAAAATGAATTAAAGGATAGGTTTAAAAAATCGGGCACCCTCCATATCCACTTTGGAATACTACCGTTGATTCTATTATTTGATAGGTCTAACGTTTGTAATCTATCTTGATACCTTAAAAAGGCAGGGATCTTGGAGAGATTGCAAGATGCAAAATCAATTGCACACAACTTTGGAAAAGTGTGAAAGTTGTTTTCACTGACGTCTTGAATCAGTTTATTGTTTGAGACAGACAAGTAAGTTAGATTTCCCAGACTGTTAAACATGTCTAACTCCACACTGAAATGTTTGATGCAATGTGAAATGATTCAAGCCCTGACATTTTTGAAATTGACCTTGGAACCCATCCCTGCAATTGGTTATTGCTCAAATCAATAAACTGTAGTGAAGTTGATGGGTTCAAAAACTCTCCTAGTTCACCAGAGAGTTGATTATAAGACAAATACAGTGTTTCCAAATGAGGGAGGCAGAACAAAGACATAGGGATAGGTCCTGTAAGACTATTGTTATAAAGGTAGAGTTCAGAAAGTTTTGCCTGGGGTTCAAAAGAAGGGACTGGACCGCTAAGAGAATTAGATGAAAGAACCATAGACTCCAGTTGAATTAAACTCCCAATCGAAGTGGGAATAACTCCCGTCAAACAATTCCCTGAAAGATCCATAGACTCCAGTTGAATTAAACTCCCAATCGAAGTGGGAATAACTCCCGTCAAACAATTCCCTGAAAGAACCAAATTCTCCAGTTGAATTAAACTCCCAATTGAAGTGGGAATAACTCCCGTCAAACAATTCCCTGAAAGATCCATAGACTCCAGTTGAATTAAACTCCCAATCGAAGTGGGAATAACTCCCGTCAAACAATTCCCTAAAAGAACCAAATTCTCCAGTTGAATTAAACTCCCAATCGAAGTGGGAATAACTCCCGTCAAACAATTCCTTGAAAGATCCATAGACTCCAGTTGAATTAAACTCCCAATCGAAGTGGGAATAACTCCCGTCAAATAATTCCCTGAAAGAACCATAGACTTCAGTTGAATTAAACTCCCAATTGAAGTGGGAATAACTCCCGTCAAACAATTCCTTGAAAGAGCCAAGGAAACTAGTTGGGTTAAGTTTGCAATTGAAGCGGGGATTGGTCCTGAAAAATTTGAGTCACCGAGGTACAAAATTTGCAAAGCATTGTCCGTCGGGAAATCAGGCAAAACTCCGGAAAGCCTTCGATTCTCAGATAGATCCAAATAGGTCAAATTTTTGTATGTAGAGAAGAAGTCGTTGGGCAATGATCCTGCAATTCCAAATCTACCAAGACTAAGAAGGCAGCTAGCTTTTGTTACAAAGAAATAGAAACAAATCAAGCACAATATTCAATCAAACAATAGTTTTAAAAAAAATAAAATAAAATAAAAAGTTGTTCACCTTGGAGGTCACAGTCTACCAAACCGAGGACTTGAAGCCGAGGCAGCAACCTGGACAATCTCTTGCTCCAGTCATGATCAGAGGACATGTTGAAACCAAAGAGACTCAACCTTTTTAAAGCATTATCCGTCGGAAAATCAGGCAAAGCTGCTGGAAGCCTTGGATTAAAAGATAGCTCCAGATCCGTCAAATTTTGTTTGTAGTGAAGAAGTCGTTGGGCAATGATCCTGCAAATCCAAATCTACCAAGACTAAGGAGGCAGCTAGCTTTTGTTACAAAGAAATAGAAACAAATCAAGCACAATATACAATCAAACAATAGTTTTTTAAAAAAATAAAAAAAAAATAAAAAGTTGTTCACCTGGGAGGTCACAGTCAAACAAACTGAGGACTTGAAGCCGAGGCAGCGACTTGGATAATGTCTTGCTCCAGTCATGTTCAGAGGACATGTTGACATAGTCGAGATGGAGCTCCCTCAGATTGCTAAGGTTTTTAACCAGCATTTGGAGATTAGGATTTCGGAGCTGTAATTCATTTCCTCCTGAGAGATCGAGGGAGATCAAGCTGGTCAAGCGAGAGATGCCAATGGGAATCTGGCCACTCAATCCCAACCCAGAGAGACTGAGGTGCGTCAGTTTGGTAAGCTTCTCGAAACCTGACTGAGGAATGGAGGCGCCCTCAACGCCATTCCATCGAAGGTTGAGAGTTTGCAGAGAGGTGAGATTGAAGAGGCTAGAACTGAGATTACCATAGCAACTGAGATCGAGCCCGATGACATGACCCGACGCAGTGTCACAAGTGACGCCCTCCCAGCTGCAGCAATTGGAACCCGGCTTCCATGAGACTAGCGGTTTGCTGAATTCGTCTATAAAACGGAAACCCTGTTTGAGGTCAAGAAGCGAAGCTTCCTGATCTGGGAGACACTTGACTGCATCAGCACCAGCGTACCTGCGAGTCCCAGCAACCAATATTGCAAAGAGCAACAGAAAAAAAGAGCGGAGGCGGCGACGACAGTAAGAATTCATTGGCAAGTGAGGTTTCAACACTGATTATTAACTTGGCAAGGATGCACATGGGCTTTGGCTCAAGGGGAGATGACATATAAATAGGAGGAGAAATATTACCCACATCCAGATTGGATTGGTACTAATTACTGTGTTAGGGGCGAGATAGAAAGAGATCGAGAGATGAGTTTCAAAGGACACACATAATTCATCGCTCACGAAAACTACATGAACTAAATTGGAACACAAACCAAGTTTCAATTCTTAAAATAATCTATCAGTTTGCAATGCAATTGTTGAAGCTAGAATGTTGACAGCACTTATTTTTGGAAGTCAGATTGCTTCATTTTAAAAACATATTTTTAATGGTTTTTATTATGTGTGCAAACACAAACACGGCAACTGATTTGGTCCAAAAATCTCTCATTTCAGCACAATCCTTTTAACTATTTAGTTAGGCCTCAATTGCTACAGTTATGTATTAAAAAAAAAAAAAAAAGAAGTGAATCTTTCTTTTTACCACAGAAGAAGGTTATTCATTTTCAAAGTTTACAAAAGTTATTTAATAATGCAATGTTGACCTAAATTGAAGCTACAAATTGAGACGGCAAGCAAAAGGCTGAAATGTTCCCTCCGAATTATATGTCATCTTAAAAAAAGAGAGGAGCCATACACAAAAATTTAACTAAAAATTAGGGCTTTAAGGTATAATAAGAAGTTTTTTTTGCTAAATTTCACAATTCGACTAACTCTAATCATTTAATTTGCACATTAACGATCAACATTCTCCAAAATCAATAATTTGCATTGTGAAAGTGTGGAAGAAGACTGAGAGGTAAACGAGTCATTGTCTCTATTTTTGAAAAATATGTAAGAGTAACTTGGAGAAAGACTAACAAAAATAGTTCACTGTTCACGAAAATTACGTGAACCAACTCGAACGCAAGCGAAGTTTCAAAGCTTAGAATAATCTACGTGGGCAAAATGCAATTGCAGTGGACCAATCACTTGGTTTTACTAAGCTTTTCTTTTCTCTTGCTAATAGCTCGCTGAACATCTAGTTGACATATATTGTACACAGAGTTTATCTAAAAAAACCAATAAATTCAGATTGCTTCATTTTAAAAATATTTTAGTGTTTTTTTTATGTGTGCAAAAACAAATATGGTAGCTTGATTTTGGATTTGAAACCTCTAATTTCAACCCAATCATTTTTACATTAGAGTTAGACCTCAATAGCTAGAGTAATAAATTAAAAAAATTGAAAAGTGAATCTTTCGTTTTTTTCCTCAGAAAAAAAGGTTATTTTTTCCCCCAAATTTTACAAAAGTTATTTAATAATTCAATGTTGCGATGGTCTCGATATAATTGGTCTAAATCATAGCTTCAAATTTGAGATGGCAAGCAAAAGGCTGAAATGTTCCCTCTCCTAATTACGTGTGAACTTTTAGAAAATAAGAACCCTACATGAAAGTTTAACTAAAAGTAGGGCTTTAACTATGCAGAAGGCTCAAATCCACTTCATTCTCTATGCAGAACGCTGCACCATTTTCTCCGAGCCTTTGCCTTTCATAGTCTTCCTTCCTTCCCTCGGAAAAAACTTTTAATTGTGTTAAGAGCTTTTCAAATTCATAATATTTGGATGGATCGGAGCGATAAAAACTCATTGACTTGCACCCGTAACGAGGGGTGGAAACGAACCGAATCGAAGCGAATACCTGAATATTTGAATTCCTATTCGGTCATTTCTCCTCTATTCGAATTTGGATTTGACTTCGAACGGAATATTTTTTTTCGATTTGAGTTCTATTAGAGCTGAATATTCGATATTCGCTTACTAACCATGAACATTCGATCTGATCCATGCACTGTGTTTTCTTCAAAATAAAAAATTCACAAATATGTATATTCGATTTGGTTTTCGATTAACTATTTGATTCGATATCGATTCGAGAGAACTGCTGAGTTAGCAACTGAGTTAGCTAGGGTTTTTGATTCACTTTTATTATTTTATATTTTTCATAAGAGTCCTCTAAAATGTAACAATTACAAAAGAATAAAGAGGAAATCATGTAAAATATAATTGTATGTATAATATGTAGTAATATATTTTTATAAGGGGTAAAAATGCATATATATATATATATATATATATATATATATATATATATATATATATATATATATATATATATATTAAATAGCTTATCAAACTATCGAATCGAATGCTAGAATGTTCAGATTCGATACTTTTAAATTACGAATAGTAAAAAGTATTTGTTTACATTTAAATAATCACACAAAATCAATCGGATCGAATAACTGGACAAATATTTAATGAACTATTTGTTAATTATTTGATTTATTTTCACCCCTACTCGTAACTTGTAATGACGAGGACGAAAGTATAAGTATGTAAATAGGATGGAAAATGTCTTGGACAGACAGAAAGTGCGCGACGTATAAGTAATTATGATTTATTAACTCTTGGCATAAGAGACAGAGAGGAAGACTTGGAAAGATGAAGAAAAAGAAGTTATAATTTCACATACAGAGCCTTCCTGTGAACTCGTAGCATCAAACCATTCAAGTGTGGGGGACCATGCGTAAGGGGCGGGAGCTCAGAACCTTACGCGTGTTGTGGGTCAGAAGCAAAGAGACAAAGAGAGGAAGATTTTAAAAAAGATGAAGTTATAATTTCATAAGAGACAGAGAGAGGAAGACTTGGAGAGATGAAGACTTCCTATGAACTTGTAGCATCAAACCATTAAAATGTGGGGACTATGCATAAGGGACAGGAGTTAAGAACCTTACGTGTGTGTTATGTAAAGAGAGGAAGACTTGGAAGGAAGACTTGAAAAAGGATGAAGTAATAAATTCATAAGAGACAGAGAGATGAAGACTTGGAGAGATGAAGACTCGGAAAAAGATGAGGTGAACTCGTAGCATCAAACCATTCAAGTGTGCCTTACGCGTGTTGTGGGTTAGAAGTAAAAAGAAAAGAGAGGAAGACTTAAAAAAAATGTAAAGATGAAGTTATAATTTCACACACAGTCTTCCTGTGAACTCGCAAAGAGAGGATGTCTTGGAGAGATGATGTAACCCTCGGTTCCCAACATACGTGTGCCAATACTAGTATCTGATACTGATTTCATCATCCTGGTAGCCAGATTGAGGCCGTTTCAGCTCGAGATATTATTTTCTAATATTTTGAATTTTTCTGATTTTTTTGAAATTTTTTGAAAATTATTGGAGAAGAATCTCAATTCGGGGTCGATAGGTGTTACAGGCTGATTCCGAAATTTTTAATTAATAATTGGGAATGAATTTTGAATATCCAACTTCACAACAATGTTCAGGATGACATCTTCTATTTTTGAGAATTTTTAGGCTTTCTCTAAATTAATCGGAGTTTTATCCAATAAATTAATGAGTAAATATTTGTTTAAAAAGAAAAAAAGGAAATTAAATAAAATATAAATAGAAAAAGAATACTCTTTTTGAGTTTACAGATTCGAACCCCTTGAACCAGTCTCCAACTTCTCTAGTCTCAAACAAATGCCCACTGTTGCGTGCGACGAAAAATGCCTTCTAAATATTACCAATTCTATCTTTTTATTTTTGTGAAATAAAAAACCAAAACTTATTTGATGTTCGATTCGAACCCATGCCTCCCTCCCCACATCCTTGCGCCTACACCAATTAGCCACGTTGAAAACTATTTTTTACATACGCACATTATCTAAATATCTATTTATCACCTTTTTCCCCTCTCATTTTCACCACGTCTTCACCTTCTCCCCCACGCTGCTTCCCCCACGTCTCCACCTGTTCCCACTCTCTCTCTCTCTCTCTCTCTCTAATATTATTCTTTCACTTACTCTCTCTCTTTTCCCCCATAACGCACAACCCGGAGCCAACCCACTGCTGCCCTTCCCTCTCCCTGTACGCGCACTCCGCTCCAAGTCCCGGCCGAGATCCCATTTCCCCTCCTCGGCCACAACACTGAAAAACACCTATAAGGGGGGTAAATAGGTGTAAGTGCTAATCTAGAATCTAAAAGCGTAAGCTAATGCAAATTTTGCAACACACTTAATACAACACACAAGTGTAGCCGAATTCCCCATGAAGGGCTCTGGACTAACTCCTCTTGATTCCCCTGGATATGGGTTGAGGTGCTATACGAAACTCTTGTGGTTAAGTATAAGTGAGGCACACACAAACAACCAAGCATATAATGAGATATAGCAATATGAAATATGCAAGGTACAAATGCAAGCAATCAAAATGAATGTACTGATTGAAGATGCTTTGCTAAAATAAAAGAGAGAGAGAGAGAGTTAGAGAAAATGGATCAAACGCAAACACAATAATATGTTCCGAGGTTCGAGCCCCTAGCTCTACGTCCCCGCTTTCACCGAGAAGGATTTCTAATCCACTATAGGAGTACCAAACTCCTCTCTCAACCTTACAATGCCACCGAGGCAATACAACCACAAATCCACCTCTACCGAAGAGGGATAAGGCCCGTAGCCAACAACCAAACTCCACCTCTCACTAGAGGGAGCAAAAACCAATCCTCAACCTCTACCAAAGAGGGAGCAACCCAACAATGAAAGGGTTTTTTACAACAAGTGGTTACAAAGACCACAAAACTCCCTTCTTTCCTCTTTTCCACAAAAACAAATGATCCTAATAGATTAGGATAGAAGATAGCTCAAGTGTGGAAATACTAGAGTTTGGAAAACAAAAACTCAAAGAAAAACTTCTTGGGAAAAACTCTTGTAAATGATAGAATTGAAGAACAAAACAAATCTCCCAAAAATCTAATTTCTTTGATTTTCCCAAACCCTAAAACACAAAACCAAATTTGAAGTTTAAAGCCCAAAAACACTTTTGAAAACTAAAAATAAACTCTGGAGAAACATTATATTTTTCTTGTCAAAAGTCTTATGAAAATCCCCAAAGAGATGGGGTATAAATGTAACGCCCCGATCCCAAGGATACGGAGACGTTATGGCGACGTACATACGCGAGGTGAAAACACACTCACGAGTACGTTAAGCCTCAGTACAGGACAGGGCCTCCATATACACAAGAGTTCCAGCAGGAAATAAGTACAAGAATACCTACAGAAAGGGGTTAGTGATCATAACAGATATAAATACAGGAATAAAGGAGATAACAGGAACAAAGCACAAAGATACCTATGAAGGAATCTCGATGGTAAAGTCTACTATGTGCATCCAATGAACTAGCTGCCCGAAAGATAACTCGGATCTCCAACCTGGGCACGCAAACCCAGGGTTGTCAGAAAGCGACCTAGTAAGTGGTAAAATGAAGGAGGTAGTTGATTGGTAGTGAAAAGTGCATTTTTATCATCATATTTACCATCACATTTTCATATTTATTCATTTAATTCTGCACATTTATTAATAATTAGTAATTTATTGTGTGCAGGCCTCGAATTGTTATTTTAGCAATAAATAAAGCCTAAAGAGCCCAAAAGCCCAGATCCAAGCCCATGTTTGAAGCCCAGGTGAAGAAGCGCAAATACAAAGATTCAAAATGTAAATACAAGGGCTAAAAGTTGCAAATATCAGAGATTAGGGAAGGATAGACTTCTATCTAACCCTAAACACATGCAGGATGAGGATAAAAGGCCAAGATAAGAAGAAAATTCGTGGGAAGAAAATTTGAAGAAATCTGGATTAAGAGTAACTTGATTACCAAGTTATCTCGAAAATCCAGATTAAAAGGCCAGGATCAAACTTCCAGAAGTAGAAGCCCACAGGGACGGACCAGGAGAGGCCACGCGCCAAAGCGCGCGGCCAGAAGCCACAAAAGTGCCGCGGATGCTCGGCAAGGCGCGGCAATTCAGATGAGTTAGAATCCCAGATTTCGTGGTGATGTTTATCCGGGACTCTGTAGCCTTCTGCACCTATAAATATCACCTGCAGTGCAACGTACAGAGCGTCCAGCGTCCAGCAAAGGGCCAAAGTTCAGATTTTTAGGGTTTCTTCTAGGTTTTCTTTTCTTTTTGTAATTTTTATGTAAGTGAGGGAGATGGCTTTGTTGAGGGTGACACCGACAGATGATTCTCTTCTCTTCCATTGTAATCAATAAAAAGGTAATTTTTATTTTGTTCTTATGTTGTTGCTTTTCTTTGTTTTCTCTTTCTTTTCTACTGTGTTTCTTTTTGTTGATCTTTGACGAGCACGCGAGCGTTTACCGAACCACAAGTATACCGAAGATTAGTAGGTTCCAACGATATTCCATGGCGATGTTCTCCTCCTCGAGGCGTATCAACTCATGCTTGCCCAAGGCTTGATGACCTAATGCGACAACGGACTGAGTTCGATCCCAAGGTTTATACGTTCAACGCCTCCGAAATAAGGTAGAAAGTGTTAGGTTTCGCATATTTTCTCCAACCAAGGTTAGTTTTCTATTCTTTTATTTTCTTTCTTTTTTGTAGATTAAATCCACATCTTCCACAATTCTTTTCTTCCATCCATTGTAAATATCATCCATTGTAAATACCACTATTTAACTAATAAAAATAAAAGCTTTAGAGTATAACTTGCTTAACGCTTCCATCGCAGTCCCTCCCTGAGGATCACGACCCGCATAGCCCTGCTACCGCGGATTAGAACTGATTCCTCGCACGATCTATTCTTAATCTAATATTCTAATTTTTGTGTGCAGGAAAAATTAGTCAACAAATTGGCGCCGTTGCCGGGGAGGGACGGTAAGTTATCTCTAAAACAAAAAAAAAATTTAATTTTTAACTAATTCTTTATTCTTTTCTGTTTGCAGGTTTGGAGAACAGGAAACAGAAAACAGCAGCTGCAGTGGACATATAGCTGCCCTGTGCCTCTGCCCTCGAAGGCAGAGCACAGGAGCCCACTGTTTTGCCGCGGATCCGCGGCCAGAGCCGCGGAAACGCGGCAACAGTAAGGACTACTGATTCAAATTTTTTGCAGATTGCTGCAATTTGAGATTACTGCTTACTGCTCTATTCTGTTTTGTTCTGTGATATACCTGTAAATTGCTAATAATTCAACAGTAAATTATTGGTTGTTAAAAATAAAAATTTGATTAGACATTTGCATATTAGGCACGTGTCTTTTCAATTATTTTTATTTACTGTTGAAGAGTGCTGGAGACGCAAGGTACGTACGCATTGCATGTAGAATAGGATTCATCTCTTGGTTGATTTTCTGCTTTGAGTGATTCTTATCTATTTATCTTGTACACTTGCACTAATTCATCTTAAGGGCATAACCCATTAACAAGATAAGGTGGGGATTTCATCACCCTTCCTTAGCCCAAAAATCATATCCCGAGCACTCACTAACCCAAGCCTAACTTAAAAATTAGTAGACGTTGGCCCTAGGGACATCTCGGACTCAATTAGGAGATTATCCTAAGGGGGAACGGTGTTGGAAGTTGACTCCTGCCAAATCAGTGTCTAGGAAGGGGATTGAGGGCCGAAAGCCCGAAGTGTGGTGGTTATTTAATTAAGGAACGTCTTTGACGGAAAACCTCCCACCACTCTTGCCCTGACCTGGCTGATTAACTTGTGGTCAAAGTCTGCACCCGACCTCCCGTGGAAAGTCTAACCAGTTAGGAGTCGTCTAGGTCATAGGTCTACCCTAACTTAGGTTAGAATTTTTCTTTTTGTTTGTTGTGTTTGTGTTGGTGTGATATGACATATAAGAATAATTCCAATTTTAATTCATATTACACCCCTAACTATTATTCGGATATTACCAACCCGGCATACCCTAACTTTGACCAATCTAGTGTATATAACCGAATGAATATAACCCACACCCCCCATCTTATGACTATAATTTCCATAATAATTTCAACTCGTCACAGAGTTCATGGGGTTTCGAGTCCCCCGAGTCTAATGCTCAACCTAATTGTCCTTCATATCCATCTAGTCCACATTTTCCCAAGATTCATACTCAGATCCACCCATTCAGAATAGAAATCCATCTATCTTGGAAATGATGAGTAGAAATGAGTCCAAGCAAAAATCACCATCAATTTTAGACATGATGATACGTGAGTCCACCGACTCACAACTTTATCGAGATTACCCTTCCTATTTTCAACAAGAAGCACCTATCGACTATGAAGGGATGCTAGCTGCCATGACCGAGGCTAAATTAGCCCGTGATCATGACATAGATTTGATGGTTCAAGCTTTACATGCTCACAGTTCGGCCGTTTCTGCTTTCATTGACCACTCACTTAGAGCCGACGAACCAAGTTGCTGTGGACAACAAGATTCTAATTCAGTACCATCATGTGAACTTGCCGAAACTCCAATTCTTGATAACTTGGCAAGTTTTTCCTTTCCTGAATTAGAACTTGAGCTTGAATATGATCATGATCTTCCACTTGATGATTCAATTTTATTTCCTGATCCAATAATGACTCCAGTGTCTCCACCTGATTTCACTTTTCCCGAGTCAACATTGGATCCTATTCCAATTCATTATGAAATTGAATCACCCATTTTAGATGATCATATTGAACTTGACCTAGATTCTCACAATCTCTTTACTTCTGAAATTGATTGTACAATTCTGACGGACGATGTTGACCTTAGTTTTGAAGAATTGTATGGCGATGAGCTAGAATTCCTTAATATTGGAAGTAAAGAGATATCATCCATATTAGGTCACATTCCATTGTGGGAAGAAGATTGTGGACTTGAGTTTCAATTTCTTGACTTGGACCCAATTCTTGAACCTAGCCCGACTCCTGAGCCCTTACTTGATTTGAGCATCTTCCCTGAGTCGGTATTCGTTCCCGCACCTATAATGTCCAAGTCAATAATTCCATCCTTTCATTCTCCATTTTGGGACAAGGAGGTTGAGACAATTAACTCTGAAACTTATTATGAAATTTGGAAATTCGATGGGGTGGAAATTTTTAAAAATAATTATACATATATTTTTGTGGGTTATGTAAGGAAAGTTTCTGGTGGGTTCCACAAATTATCTGTTATCTTGATTGGGCCGCATTTCGTGGACCAATTAGACCACCTCCGGAACCACCACCCTAAGGTAACTTCCGCCTTCCCTTGTTCTGTTTCATGCATATATGCATTCATTCATACATTGAGGACAATGCATGAGATAAGTGTGGGGGTGGGCTTTACTAACATACTAACATAAGTAGACACTAACAAAATTGCTAATAAGAAAAAAAATTTTAAAAAAAAAAATGTTATAAAAAGGAAATATTTTGACTTATTTTTTGAAAGAAATTTAAGTTAGTTTTAAGGATTAGGAAAATCATGATTAGGATTTCTAAAAACTTGGTCAAAATAAATAAATTGTTTAAATTTTAGGTATAGGAGAGAAATTGAATAAATAATTAGTCTTGATTTTTACCTTAATGAAATGTGCATACCAAATGCATATCTAGGATTCTAAGACAAAGACCTTGTGCCTCATAAAAAAAAAAAAGAAAAAAAAAGAAAAAAAAAATCACCAATTAAGCTGATACATGTGCCTCAAGAAGCATAAGTATTCATGCCTAAAGGTGAGTAAATAAAATAAATTCCTTAGTTTTGGGGCCTAGTTCACTCGAATTTGAGTCCGCGGGGTGTTTTCTCACCTGGTGCCCTAAAGCCAACCGGTTTGGGAGTCATCGACTTTAAGTTCGCTACATGGGTGGATTAGAAAGCCTAAGAAAACTAAGAAATATAATATATGTATTAACACATCTAATAATCAATTAGTTAGGTATGAGGGCCTCAAGAAGCCTTGATACTTATACGAAAGAAAATTAGATGAGTTATACATGCCAAAAAAAAAAATAATAATAATAAAAAAAATAAATATATTAACACATCTAATAGTCAATTAGTTAGGTATGAGGGCCTCAAGAAGCCTTGATACTTACATGAAAGAAAATTAGATGATGTTATAAAAATAATAAAGAGGCATGAGAGTCCAAGTTAAGGAATTCCTAGATTCACAAGGGTGCATATGATTTTTGGTAACGAAAAAGACTATATTAGAAATTCAATTTTAATCCTTACCTAAAATGAATAACAATTGACTTTATAAAGACCAGGTTTGAAGAATGAATAAAAATGATAATCCTAAAACTTATAGACTACTTAGTCTCTTCAATAATAATTCAAATATTTTCCTTTTTATGGATTTTGTGGGTGCAATCCGCTGAAAACCCTCACGAGACAACACTCGTCCTCTAGGGTAACCTAGAGGTTTAACGGCTTGTTGCACGTGCTAAGTGCAATCGTGATTCCTACGAAAGTGAGTTAGGTTAGATTAACTTTTTATTTCTTTTTCTTTTTCTTTATTTTTACTCGAGGACGAGCAAAAAGATAAGTGTGGGGGTGTGATTGGTAGTGAAAAGTGCATTTTTATCATCATATTTACCATCACATTTTCATATTTATTCATTTAATTCTGCACATTTATTAATATTTTATTATTTATTGTGTGCAGGCCTCGAATTGTTATGTTAACAATAAATAAAGCCTAAAGAGCCCAAAAGCCCAGATCCAAGCCCATGTTTGAAGCCCAGGTGAAAAAGCGCAAATACAAAGAGTTAAAATGCAAATACAAGGGCTGAAAGTTGCAAATATCAGAGATTAGGGAAGGATAGACTTCTATCCAACCCTAAACACCTGCAGGATGAGAATAAAAGGCCAAGATAAGAAGAAAATTTGTGGGAGGAAGATTTGAAGAAATCTGGATTAAGGGTAACTTGATTACCAAGTTACCTCGAAAATCCAGATTTAAAAGGCCAGGATTACAATTCTAGAAGCAGGCGCCCACATAGACGGACCAGGAGAGGCCACGCGCCAAAGCACGTGGCCAGAAGCCACAAAAGTGCCGCGGAACCGCCGCAAATCCGCGGCACTTTGATAAGATCCTGATCCCAAATTTCGTGGGCAGATTCTTCGGGACTCTGTAGCCTTCTGCATCTATAAATATCTCCTGCAGTGCAACGTAGAGAGCGTCCAGCGTCCAGCAAAGGGCCAAAGTTCAGATTTTTAGGGTTTCTTCTAGGTTTTCTTTTCTTTTGTAATTTTTATGTAAGTGAGGGAGATGGCTTTGTTGAGGGTGACACCGACAGATGATTCTCTTCTCTTCCATTGTAATCAATAAAAAGGTAATTTTTATTTTGTTCTTATGTTGTTGCTTTTCTTTGTTTTCTCTTTCTTTTCTACTGTGTTTCTTTTTGTTGATCTTTGACGAGCACGCGAGCGTTTACCGAACCACAAGTATACCGAAGATTAGTAGGTTCCAACGATATTCCATGGCGATGTTCTCCTCCTCGAGGCGTATCAACTCATGCTTGCCCAAGGCTTGATGACCTAATGCGACAACGGACTGAGTTCGATCCCAAGGTTTATACGTTCAACGCCTCCGAAATAAGGTAGAAAGTGTTAGGTTTCGCATATTTTCTCCAACCAAGGTTAGTTTTCTATTCTTTTATTTTCTTTTCTTTTTTGTAGATTAAATCCACATCTTCCACAATTCTTTTCTTCCATCCATTGTAAATATCATCCATTGTAAATACCACTATTTAACTAATAAAAATAAAAGCTTTAGAGTATAACTTGCTTAACGCTTCCATCGCAGTCCCTCCCTGAGGATCACGACCCGCATAGCCCTGCTACCGCGGATTAGAACTGATTCCTCGCACGATCTATTCTTAATCTAATATTCTAATTTTTGTGTGCAGGAAAAATCAGTCAACAAATTGGAGATAACTTACCGTCCCTCCCCGGCAACGGCGCCAATTTTATTGACTGAATTTTCCTGCACACAAAAATAAGGATATTAGATTTTGGAATAGATCGTGCGAGGAATCAGTTCTAATCCGCGGTAGCAGGGCTATGCGGGTCGTGATCCTCAGGGAGGGACTGCGATGGAAGCGTTAAGCAAGTTATACTCTAAAGCTTTTATTTTTATTAGTTAAATAGTGGTATTTACAATGGATGATATTTACAATGGATGGAAGAAAAGAATTGTGGAAGATGTGGATTTAATCTACAAAAAAGAAAAGAAAATAAAAGAATAGAAAACTAACCTTGGTTGGAGAAAATATGCGAAACCTAACACTTTCTACCTTATTTCGGAGGCGTTGAACGTATAAACCTTGGGATCGAACTCAGTCCGTTGTCGCATTAGGTCATCAAGCCTTGGGCAAGCATGAGTTGATACGCCTCGAGGAGGAGAACATCGCCATGGAATATCGTTGGAACCTACTAATCTTCGGTATACTTGTGGTTCGGTAAACGCTCGCGTGCTCGTCAAAGATCAACAAAAAGAAACACAGTAGAAAAGAAAGAGAAAACAAAGAAAAGCAACAACATAAGAACAAAATAAAAATTACCTTTTTATTGATTACAATGGAAGAGAAGAGAATCATCTGTCGGTGTCACCCTCAACAAAGCCATCTCCCTCACTTACATAAAAATTACAAAAAGAAAAGAAAACCTAGAAGAAACCCTAAAAATCTGAACTTTGGCCCTTTGCTGGACGCTGGACGCTCTGTACGTTGCACTGCAGGTGATATTTATAGGTGCAGAAGGCTACAGAGTCCCGGATAAACATCACCACGAAATCTGGGATTCTAACTCATCTGAATTGCCGCGCCTTGCCGAGCATCCGCGGCACTTTTGTGGCTTCTGGCCGCGCGCTTTGGCGCGTGGCCTCTCCTGGTCCGTCCCTGTGGCTTCTGCTTCTGGAAGTTTGATCCTGGCCTTTTAATCTGGATTTTCGAGATAACTTGGTAATCAAGTTACTCTTAATCCAGATTTCTTCAAATTTTCTTCCCACGAATTTTCTTCTTATCTTGGCCTTTTATCCTCATCCTGCATGTGTTTAGGGTTAGATAGAAGTCTATCCTTCCCTAATCTCTGATATTTGCAACTTTTAGCCCTTGTATTTACATTTTGAATCTTTGTATTTGCGCTTCTTCACCTGGGCTTCAAACATGGGCTTGGATCTGGGCTTTTGGGCTCTTTAGGCTTTATTTATTGCTAAAATAACAATTCGAGGCCTGCACACAATAAATTACTAATTATTAATAAATGTGCAGAATTAAATGAATAAATATGAAAATGTGATGGTAAATATGATGATAAAAATGCACTTTTGACTACCAATCACACCCCCACACTTATCTTTTTGCTCGTCCTCGAGTAAAAACAAAGAAAAAGAAAAAGAAATGAAAAGTTAATCTAACCTAACTCACTTTCGTAGGAATCACGATTGCACTTAGCACGTGCAACAAGCCGTTAAACCTCTAGGTTACCCTAGAGGACGAGTGTTGTCTCGTGAGGGTTTTCAGCGGATTGCACCCACAAAATCCATAAAAGGAAAATATTTGAATTATATTTGAAGAGACTAAGTAGTCTATAAGTTTTTAGGATCTTCATTTTTATTCATTCTTCAAACTTAGTCTTTATAAGTTAATTGTTTTTCATTTTAGGTAAGAATTAAAATTGAATTTCTAATATAGTCTTTTTCGTTACCAAAAATCATATGCATCCTTATGTTTTTACTAAGAATTCCTTAACTTGGACTCTCATGCCTCTTTATTATATAAGTATATATATATATATTTTTTTTTGATATGTATAACTCATCTACTTCTCTTTCGTGTAAGTATCAAGGCTTCTTGAGGCCCTAATACCTAACTAATTGATTATTAGATGTGTTAGTACATATAAGTAATTTTTCCTTAGTTCCCTCGGACTTTCTAATCCACCCATGTAGCGAACTTTAAAGTCGGTGACTCCCAAACCGGTCGGTCTTAGGGCACCAGGTGAGAAAACACCCCGCGGACTCAAATTCGAGTGAACTAGGCCACAAAACTAAGGTATTATTTTTTATTTTTATTTTTATTTTTTTTTGCATTCACCTTTAGGCGTGAATACTTATGCTTCTTGAGGCACATGTATCCAGCTTAATTAGTGATTTTTTTCTTTTTTCTTTTTATATATGAGGCACAAGGTCTTTGTCTTAGAATCCTAGATATGCATTAGGTATGCAATATTCATTAAGGTAAAAATCAAGACTAATTATTTATTCAATTTCTCTCCTATACCTAAAATTTAAACAATTTATTTATTTTGACCAAGTCTTTAGAAATCCTAATCATGATTTTCCTAATCCTTAAAACTAACTTAGATTTCTTTCAAAAAATAAGTCAAAATACTTCCTTTTTATAAATTTTTTTTTTTTTAAAAATTTTTTTATTAGCAAATTTTGTTAGTGTCTACCTATGTTAGTATGTTAGTAAAGCCCACCCCCACACTTATCTCATGCATTGTCCTCAATGTATGAATGAATGCATTTATGCATGAAACAGAACAAGGGAAGGCGGAAGTTACCTTAAGGTGGTGGTTCCGGAGGTGGTCTAATTGGTCCACGAAATGCGGCCCAAACAAGATAACGTGGTAGTTCACGGGACCTACCTTTATTTACCGCTTTTATATTTACATGTTTACAGTCCCCAGAATGAATAGGATCATGGAAGATCCTCTCGTGAAACTTACTCCCTTTACATGACCAGTCCTGGAAAATCATCACAGAGTCATGGTCTATACCTATGTCCAACAAAAGAATGTGACTTGGTAAAATGGTTGACTTGGACTCAAGAATGATAGGTTCAGGATCTAATACCGACTCAGGAAAGAAACTCAAATCAAGTAAAGGTTCAGGAGTCGGGCTAGGATCAAGAAGTGGGTCCAAGTCAAGAAATTGAAACTCAAGTCTACAATCATTTTCCCACAATGGAATGTGACTCAATGTTGGTGATTCAAGTTCAGGAATGATAGGTGTGGGAACCAAAACTGACTCTAAAATATTACCTAAGTCGGGTAACAAAACAGGAGTCAATAATGATTCGGGAATTTGAACTTGATCATAGATTTGGGAATCTAGGTCACATATCTCATTAGTTTCAATCTCATAAAAATGGGAACTTGCCAATTTTTCCATGGGACTTTCAAAATTGCACAATTGGTCAAGTTCAATATGATCATCAAAAATGGGTGATTCAATTTCATGATCTATGGGTATGGGAATAAATGTTGGCTCAGAAAATTGGTCCAAATTGGGTAAGGATACTGGAGTCAACATAGATTCGAAGATGGAAACTGAATCGCAAAGTTGGGGATCGGGTTCACATTCATAATCTAATTCAATCTCATTGAAATTAAAACTAGCCAATTTGTCCAAAGATTGGGATTGAGCAAGTTCATATTGATGTGATGAAATTGAATTTTGATCAAGGTCTTCTAAACAGAATGATTCTTGGTTCCTATCAAGATTCTCAAGAATGTTTGAAAGTCTAGAAATTTGATCATCTATTGTATCTTGCAACCGATCCACTTTTTCTTCTAACCCATCGAATAGATCAATGGTGGACTGAAACCTTGGTGATGTAGGAAAAGACGTATATGAAGATACTGGTTGAACAGGTGGTTGACCATATGGCTCAGGGGTATTGAATCCCCATTGACTCTGTGAAGAGTAGTGATGATTATTCCAATCTTGTTCATAGTATTGGACTGGGGCATGTAATGATTCGGATAAGACCAATCTGGCACACTAGGTTGGTCAAAGTTATGATATGCCGGGTTGGTAATATCCGAATAAGAGGTTGGTGTGTAATATGGATCCTCATTAAAATTGAAAAAATTGTTGTTATAGGCCATATCACACAATCACAAACAAAACAAAAAGAAACAAACAAAGAAGAAAAATTTCTAACCTAAGTTAGGGTAGACCTAGACCTAGACGACTCCTAACTGATTAGACTGTCCACGGGAGGTAGGGTGCAGACTTTGACCTCAAGTTAATCAGCCAGGTCAGGGCAAGAATGGTGGGAGGTTTTCCGTCAAAGACGTTCCTTAATTAAATAACCACCAATCTTCGGGCTTTCGGCCCTCAATCCCTTTCCTAGACACTGATTTAGCAAGAGTCAACTTCCAGCACTTTTCCTCCTTAGGATAATCTCCTAATTGAGTCCGAGATGTCCCTAGGGCCAACGTCTACTAATTTTTAAGTTAGGCTTGGGTTAGTGAGTGCTCGGGATATGATTTTTGGGCTAAGGAAGGGTGATGAAATCCCCACCTTATCTTATTTATAGGTTATGCCCTTAAGATGAATTAGTGCAAGTGTACAAGATAAATAGATAAGAATCACTCAAAGCAGAAAATCAACCAAGAGATGAATCCTATTCTACATGCAATGCGTACGTACCTTGCTCCTCCAGCACTCTTCAACAGTAAATAAAAATAATTGAAAAGACACGTGCCTAATATGCAAACGTCTAATCAAATTTTATTTTTAACAACCAATAATTTACTGTTGAATTATTAACAATTTACAGGTATATCACAGAACAAAACAGAATATATCAATAAGCAGAATTTTAATTTACAGAGACCTGCAAAAAATTTCAGTGAGTAATTCACTGCAATTGCCGCGGATCCGCGGCTCTGGCCGCGTTTCCGCGGCAAAGTTGCAGGTCCTTGTGCTCTGCCTTCGAGGGCAGAGGCACAGGATAGCTATATGTCCACTGCTGCGATAAGTTTCTGTTTTCTGTTCTCCAAACCTGCAAACAGAAAAGAATAAAAAATTAGTTAAAAATTAAATTTTTTTGTTTTAGAGATAACTTACCGTCCCTCCCCGGCAACGGCGCCAATTTGTTGACTGATTTTTCCTGCACACAAAAATTAGAATATTAGATTAAGAATAGATCGTGCGAGGAATCAGTTCTAATCCGCGGTAGCAGGGCTATGCGGGTCGTGATCCTCAGGGAGGGACTGCGATGGAAGCGTTAAGCAAGTTATACTCTAAAGCTTTTATTTTTATTAGTTAAATAGTGGTATTTACAATGGATGATATTTACAATGGATGGAAGAAAAGAATTGTGGAAGATGTGGATTTTGTTGGCCCAAAGGCCTATCGCCCTAGTTTTGATGATGATCAACTCATGAAGTTATAGTTACTAATGATCTTGTGCTAATTAGTGACAGATTCATGATCAAGATCTTAGTAGGTGCATAGCTCAACAAAGGATAAAAGAACAAGATTTGGAGCTTGCATGTGGTGATCCAAGGAGTTTTTGGATCAAGCTTGGACCAAGTCAAGAAGATGAGAAGCCTTCAAGGGAAGACTTCAAGAAGTTGAAGACTTGTGTCTAGGTATAGAATTTGTATTTTTGTTTTAGTAAAAATGTAAAGGATAGATAGTTGGTGGATTGCTCAAGTCTATATCACACACACACTCTTGATTAGAACTCTTGATTTAAAGTGCTTTCATAAAAGATTTTTATGTTTAGAAAAGAATTTTTATTTTAGAAAAAGAGTTTTCTTTAAGACAAAATATTTGTTGGTTTTTGGTATTTCTATCATGTATATTCTTTAACCAAAACCAAGTTGTATACTAGATTTCAAAAACATAGATATTTCATATTGATTGTGGAGTGGATCATATCCATACACACTATGTTTTTAAATGGACTCAAATATCTTGTTTTTGTATTTGATAAAGGTTTGGAAAAACATTTTATTATCAAAAGAATTTTTACCAAGTATTTTACCTTGATAGTAGTATGACACATGCTCATACTCTATGATTTTTCAAGACCAAAACATTTTATCCAAGACCCTAAACCAAAATCCAAATTTTCCAGGTCCTGGAAGTTCTGATTTTTCAGAATTTCTCAGTGACCGGTCGACCGGCAGTCGACCGGCACTCGACCGACTGATTTTGTGCATGTGCGTATCAGTCGACCGGGACTCGACCGGGACTCGACCGACCCAAACCTGTTGCTCTCTGGAAATTGCCAGTCGACCGAACCGGTCGACCGACAGTTCATTCCAGAAGATCGGTCGACTCACCAGTCGACCGGTGGCTGCAACGGTCAGAAAAATGACCGTTGGCCGGTCGACCGGGTCGACCGCCAGCTCTGACAGAACCCCAACGGCTCTTTTTCTGGGCAGCCTATATAAAGGGTTTTTGTCATCTGTTTTAGGGAGAACATTTAGGAGACTTCTTGAGCTGTTTTTCAGACACTTTTAGAGGAGTTTCTCTACAAGATTTTAGTGCAAATACTTCCAATCAAAGGAAGAGTTTTTATCAAGAGAGTGTTTAAGTGATTTCTTGTGTTTTCCTACAAAGCTTTCTTTCCTTCATTTTCTCACCACACACTTGAGCTTTCCATTGCTAGATATTCCTATAGGTGTGTTGTAGTGAGAGTGCTCTTTAGGTGATCAAGTGTTGTGATCATCAAAGAGATCTTTTCTTTGTATTTGAGGAAACGGGCAAGTGTGCTCGTTGTGGTGGCTAGAGTTCGGTTGTGAACTCTTGGTGGTTCGAGGTACGGCCTCGGCGAGTCGGTGGACTTGCGTGTGTACGGGACTTGGGAGTCCGAGGGTTTGTAGGTGTACGGCACCGAGGAGAGATCCGGTGGGATCTTGCATAGTGGAAATCCTTCGTGTGTCGAAGGCGGGGATGTAGAGCAAGTGTGCTCGAACCTCGAAACAAACCCTTTGTGTTTGCGATTGCTTACTCTTCCCTCTCTCTCTCTCTCTTTGTCTCTTTTATATCTTGCATTTACTTTCATTGTGTTCATCTTATATATGCATGATATATACCCTTGTGCTTAATTGATATATAATTGCGTGGGATTGTTGTTAACACTAGTATTCAACCAAGAGAGCCAACGTGGCACCTCAACCCATTCAAGGGGAATCTAGAGGAGCTTGTCCAGAGCCTCGCAAGGGGAATTCGGCAACACTCTTGAGTTATACATAAGTGTTTAATTAAAAGAAATTTTAATTTGGTCAACTTAGTTTTAATTCCGCATTATTTGTTCACAAGTGACCATTAGATTAGCCATCACCTATTCACCCCCCCTCTAGGTGATCTTACAATTGGTATCAGAGCTAGTGCTCTTGATAAGGGTCTAACAACCTAAGAGTTAAAGATCCTACATTTGGGCTAATCACAATATTTGTTGTACACACACACCTCACCATGGACTTTATGTCACCACCCACCTTTGATATTCTTAACATCCACATTTGGAAAGTTAAGATGTCATTATTCCTCAAAGCCCTAGGTTATAATGTATATCTTGCCACTACTAATAATGCTTATTGTATAGATGGTAAGAATCTTGAGGCTAATACAAAAGCCCTAAATGCTTTGAAGAGTACCCTAAATGATGATTACTTATTTAGGGTTGCTAATATTGATATGGCTTTTGTAGTATGGAACACCCTCATCTCCCTTGGCGAAAATGAACAATACTATGCGGGGAGCGATTCGGATGTTGGAAGCGACACCTCCAACAAGTGCTACATGGTCCAAGGGGATTACCCCCTTGAGGTAAATACCGAATCCGATGATGAGGATGCTAGTATGTCATATGATGAGCTAAATTCTTTATGCCAATTATTGCTTGAAAGATATGACATAATTAAGAAAGAAAATAAAATTTTGAAAAAGGACATTGCTTGCATGCATAATGAACATGATTCATGTAGAGATAACATTGCATGTTTAGAAAAAGATAACAAGATTTTGAAAAAGGAATTTGATTGCATGCTTAAAGAAAATGATTCTTTTAGATCTAAGATTGCATGTTTAGAAAAAGAAAATAATGATTTGAAAAATGAAAATGTTTCCCTTATGTCTAAATTAAATGATTTATGTGAAGGGAACACTATTTTGAAGGAAAAGATTATTTTGGTGGAAACTCAAAAAGAAGTTGTTTTTCAAGAAAACAAGACTTTGAAAAGAAAGATTTGTGAAAAAGAAAAAGAAGATGTTTGTAAAAAGAAAATGAAAATTGATCATATATCTCACCATGCTTTACATGCATCCACTAGTAAGATTAATAATTTGAAAAATAAGATGAATAATTTGAGCTCTAATTTGAGCACATGTGCATTCAATCATTCTAAGTTGGAATCTTTGTTTCAAAAGAAACAAGTTCCTCATGCTCATGCACATCATCATACTCATCATGCTCATGCTTATGGTGCACATCACGATCACAATCACACTCATAAGCATCATGCTAAGGTGTACATTTGTACACATTGTGGCCGCAAAGGCCATTTAGCAAAATATTGTTTTGATAAGAAACCTCATTTATATTTTGCTAAGTATAAAGATTTTGGGATCCTTGCAATAAAGCTAACCCCAAAGGACCCAAGAAAGTATGGGTACCAAAACCCCCACCCTTTGATTTTGATGTAGGTGAGGGCTCTCACAAAACGTGAGAGGATTGGTGCCTTGATAGCGGATGCAATGGACATGATGGACAAACTTTTGGATGCATTGCTATCAAGGAGATTTTGGTGGGAAAGACCACCATATTTGGAGCTTTGGAGTTGGTAACAATTTCTAAACTCCTATTTTTTTTGTTCATGCTTGTTCATCCATAATATTCATAGCATGTTCATGTTTTAAATTTTGTGTGCTTTATGTGGTATTTACATGCTTAGATGTAGAATATATCAAACTTGTATCTATACATGTACACATAGTGAATTACAATTGACTCATATATGATTGAACTTCATGCTCACTTGTATCCACTCTATGCATGTGTATAATCTAGTTTTGATGATTCTCATATAGACATGTTTTGCCAATTTTTGTGATTTACTTCATGTATATGCATGCTTAATTCAAATCTAATAAATATACATGTATACCCGTGAGTCTCTTGCCTTCATGCAAACATTTAATAGACTCTTTTATTTTTGGGATATGTATGCATATTGTTAGATTTGTATAAACCATACATATACCATGAAAATTGTTGATTTTAGTGAAAAATGATTTTTCATGATTTGTTGTTAAAAATTTGACTTATGATCGTTTTTGGGCTTCAATGACTATTTTCATGTAGACACTATTTACATAACCTTTGAACACTCTATCTTTAAGAAAATATATAATTTGGAGCTTTATGGAATATGAGTGCTTGAACTTTTATGTATTTAGTATTATTCATGAAAAACATATGATTTTTTATTTATGAAGGATCTTTAACTAGTTTGTCAAAAATCTATTTAAACTAGTTATCTATTCTTTAATTGATGCACATGATCCTATTTTTATGGATAAATTCCTTTGTGATTTCAAAATTTTGATGCTTCATTGTATTGAATATTAGTTTAGATGTTAGTATTTGTCAACACTTGGATTTATACTTGTACACCTTATGGACCACAAATAAATCTATATATGATTGGGTTGAATGCTTATTTGTGCCTATTAGATGTACTAGTATAGCCTTGTGTTGATGATCATTACATTCTTAAACTTGTATTCCCAATTGGATTTATGTTTTGATCATGTGATTTCATTTCATGTATAAGTTTCTTTTGCCAAAACATTAAAATATACATGGATAACCCTTGAGTCATTTGCTTTTCATGCAAATCTATTTATGAGGACTCAATTGTATTTGGGGATATGTATGTATACTTAATGTCTTGTCAAAACATACATATGCTATGAAATATAATTTTGATGATTTTCATATATTAAAATTTTGTGATGGATTTCAAAAATTCAACATTTATGATTTAAAGGAATATTGAGTTTTATTGCAATTTTCATGATGCCATGTTTCACATAACATTAGTACACTCATTTTTGAAAATATGGACTTTATGGATTAGAGTGTCTTAGTGCCTTGTGATTTATGCATATTTCATGAAAAACTTTTGATTTATTCCTTGATTGAAGGATTCCGTGCTAGTTGTTAAACACCTTCATTTAACTAGTTCGAATTCTTCATGTGGTAGATTATATGATATATACACTTAAGCTTAATTTTCAATTGGTATCATTGGATATTTTCAATTGGTATCAATTTGACCTCTTATGTATATACTCATATTTTTGCTTTCCCATATATGTATGTATTACCTTCAATTGATATTAGTTCTTCATACATATATATGATTTGTTGTGTGCTTGTATCTAAATGGACTTATTTTTTAAAGCACAAAGATTGTTGATGCTAAGCTTAATTAGATTTCAAATTGGTATTTCATAATAAGCTTATGCATTGTATTTTTTTGAAATTGGTATCAAAAATTCAAAATTTGATTATTTTACAATTGATATCTCAAAATTTGTTGTTACTAAGAAAAAGTTAAATTTTTGTTTTGATAAAGAAAAATTCAAAATTTTTGATTTGTATTGTCTATATGCAAGGAGAGCTTAACATCTCTCTTACATATAGATTCATGTTGAGTATATTATAAATTGAGGAGATTGACAACTCTTCTTTATATGATATACGTGTGTAGGGGGAGCTTCACATCTCCTCTTATGCATGACATATTATACGTTATGTGAATTAGGGCTTGTCATCCCTCTTTCATGTAATGTATATGTGTCGGGAAGCTAACTTAACGTCTTCCTCTTCATGAATTTATATTGCATATAAATTTTATTGATTAATTTGAATTTACCCTCCTTGATTTCTTTGTTTTTGACAAAAAGGGAGAGAAAAATTGGGTTGATGTATTTTTCTTTGAACCCTTTGTTGATGATTGACAAAAAGGGGGAGAAGAATTTGTGATTTTATATGCATGATTTCATGATTTCCTTACTTAAGGGGGAGAAAGATTTTGACTTGTGCTTTTACTCATGCATACCAAATAAATAAAAGAATATAAAAGTTTGAGAAAAAGATTTGTGCATTTTTGTGGCATTCATTTGCATACATTTTTATGTACTTCATTGAATATCTATTGCTTATTTATTATGCATGAGTTAAGGGGGAGCTTCTTTGAAGCTTTACTTTAATCCATGCATATATAACTCCATGAGTTTTGTCATCATCAAAAAGGGGGAGATTGTTGGCCCAAAGGCCTATCGCCCTAGTTTTGATGATGATCAACTCATGAAGTTATAGTTACTAATGATCTTGTGCTAATTAGTGACAGATTCATGATCAAGATCTTAGTAGGTGCATAGCTCAACAAAGGATAAAAGAACAAGATTTGGAGCTTGCATGTGGTGATCCAAGGAGTTTTTGGATCAAGCTTGGACCAAGTCAAGAAGATGAGAAGCCTTCAAGGGAAGACTTCAAGAAGTTGAAGACTTGTGTCTAGGTATAGAATTTGTATTTTTGTTTAGTAAAAATGTAAAGGATAGATAGTTGGTGGATTGCTCAAGTCTATATCACACACACACTCTTGATTAGAACTCTTGATTTAAAGTGCTTTCATAAAAGATTTTTATGTTTAGAAAAGAATTTTTATTTTAGAAAAAGAGTTTTCTTTAAGACAAAATATTTGTTGGTTTTTGGTATTTCTATCATGTATATTCTTTAACCAAAACCAAGTTGTATACTAGATTTCAAAAACATAGATATTTCATATTGATTGTGGAGTGGATCATATCCATACACACTATGTTTTAAATGGACTCAAATATCTTGTTTTTGTATTTGATAAAGGTTTGGAAAAACATTTTATTATCAAAAGAATTTTTACCAAGTATTTTACCTTGATAGTAGTATGACACATGCTCATACTCTATGATTTTTCAAGACCAAAACATTTTATCCAAGACCCTAAACCAAAATCCAAATTTTCCAGGTCCTGGAAGTTCTGATTTTTCAGAATTTCTCAGTGACCGGTCGACCGGCAGTCGACCGGCACTCGACCGACATGCACAGTTTTGTGCATGTGTGTATCAGTCGACCGGGACTCGACCGGGACTCGACCGACCCAAACCTGTTGCTCTCTGGAAATTGCCAGTCGACCGAACCGGTCGACCGACAGTTCATTCCAGAAGATCGGTCGACTCACCAGTCGACCGGTGGCTGCAACGGTCAGAAAAATGACCGTTGGCCGGTCGACCGGAGGTCGACCGCCAGCTCTGACAGAACCCCAACGGCTCTTTTTCTGGGCAGCCTATATAAAGGGTTTTTGTCATCTGTTTTAGGGAGAACATTTAGGAGACTTCTTGAGCTGTTTTTCAGACACTTTTAGAGGAGTTTCTCTACAAGATTTTAGTGCAAATACTTCCAATCAAAAGGAAGAGTTTTTATCAAGAGAGTGTTTAAGTGATTTCTTGTGTTTTCCTACAAAGCTTTCTTTCCTTCATTTTCTCACCACACACTTGAGCTTTCCATTGCTAGATATTCCTATAGGTGTGTTGTAGTGAGAGTGCTCTTTAGGTGATCAAGTGTTGTGATCATCAAAGAGATCTTTTCTTTGTATTTGAGGAAACGGGCAAGTGTGCTCGTTGTTGGTGGCTAGAGTTCGGTTGTGAACTCTTGGTGGTTCGAGGTACGGCCTCGGCGAGTCGGTGGACTTGCGTGTGTACGGGACTTGGGAGTCCGAGGGTTTGTAGGTGTACGGCACCGAGGAGAGATCCGGTGGGATCTTGCATAGTGGAAATCCTTCGTGTGTCGAAGGCGGGGATGTAGAGCAAGTGTGCTCGAACCTCGAAACAAACCCTTTGTGTTTGCGATTGCTTACTCTTCCCTCTCTCTCTCTCTTTGTCTCTTTTATATCTTGCATTTACTTTCATTGTGTTCATCTTATATATGCATGATATATACCCTTGTGCTTAATTGATATATAATTGCGTGGGATTGTTGTTAACACTAGTATTCAACCAAGAGAGCCAACGTGGCACCTCAACCCATTCAAGGGGAATCTAGAGGAGCTTGTCCAGAGCCTCGCAAGGGGAATTCGGCAACACTCTTGAGTTATACATAAGTGTTTAATTAAAAGAAATTTTAATTTGGTCAACTTAGTTTTAATTCCGCATTATTTGTTCACAAGTGACCATTAGATTAGCCATCACCTATTCACCCCCCCCTCTAGGTGATCTTACAGATTTAATCTACAAAAAAGAAAAGAAAATAAAAGAATAGAAAACTAACCTTGGTTGGAGAAAATATGCGAAACCTAACACTTTCTACCTTATTTCGGAGGCGTTGAACGTATAAACCTTGGGATCGAACTCAGTCCGTTGTCGCATTAGGTCATCAAGCCTTGGGCAAGCATGAGTTGATACGCCTCGAGGAGGAGAACATCGCCATGGAATATCGTTGGAACCTACTAATCTTCGGTATACTTGTGGTTCGGTAAACGCTCGCGTGCTCGTCAAAGATCAACAAAAAGAAACACAGTAGAAAAGAAAGAGAAAACAAAGAAAAGCAACAACATAAGAACAAAATAAAAATTACCTTTTTATTGATTACAATGGAAGAGAAGAGAATCATCTGTCGGTGTCACCCTCAACAAAGCCATCTCCCTCACTTACATAAAAATTACAAAAAGAAAAGAAAACCTAGAAGAAACCCTAAAAATCTGAACTTTGGCCCTTTGCTGGACGCTGGACGCTCTCTACGTTGCACTGCAGGAGATATTTATAGATGCAGAAGGCTACAGAGTCCCGGAAGAATCTGCCCACGAAATTTGGGATCAGGATCTTATCAAAGTGCCGCGGATTTGCGGCGGTTCCGCGGCACTTTTGTGGCTTCTGGCCACGTGCTTTGGCGCGTGGCCTCTCCTGGTCCGTCCATGTGGGCGCCTGCTTCTAGAATTGTAATCCTGGCCTTTTAAATCTGGATTTTCGAGGTAACTTGGTAATCAAGTTACCCTTAATCCAGATTTCTTCAAATCTTCCTCCCACAAATTTTCTTCTTATCTTGGCCTTTTATTCTCATCCTGCAGGTGTTTAGGGTTGGATAGAAGTCTATCCTTCCCTAATCTCTGATATTTGCAACTTTCAGGCCTTGTATTTGCATTTTAACTCTTTGTATTTGCGCCTTTTCACCTGGGCTTCAAACATGGGCTTGGATCTGGGCTTTTGGCTCTTTAGGCTTTATTATTGTTAACATAACAATTCGAGGCCTGCACACAATAAATAATAAAATATTAATAAATGTGCAGAATTAAATGAATAAATATGAAAATGTGATGGTAAATATGATGATAAAAATGCACTTTTGACTACCAATCAGTAGTAATATATATAATAGTAATACAAGCACGATACATATATATAATACATGATGTTGTACTAGTGATACCATATAATAAATATATAAGAAGCAATAGAAAATATAATCATGTCATATTTTAATACCAGCACTACCTAGCATGTTATCATCGGGTCATGTCTATAATAATAACTACAGTTGTATAGTGATGATGTGATGGACATAAACGTGTAGATGAAGCATGCAACATAACCATACTACGGTGTGATGTCTAGGCAGCATATAGGCAATGCAAAACAGAATATATGCAATGCATCGTATACATGTGCATAAGTAGTATGTCACTACAGAAAGCGTAACATGTACCAGGTAAAGCAACGATCATACAGGTAACATGATAGCAGATAAATGAGCAGGAACAGTATCAAGTACAACTATACAATAGTAAACATGTATCAGGCAAGTCATGTTCTTTATACAATAGTAGCAATCAGTACCATCTGGTATTTTAATCAATCTCTTCCAGTGTCCCATACCACTGGCAGTTCATACCGGAGCCTGCACTCCAGTCGAACAATCCCGGACATGGCATACGGGTACCATTATCCAAACGAGAGAGTGACCAAATAACAAGTGTTCTCGACGTCACTATTGTGTATACTGTTTTATTATGTTAATTGAAAACCCATGGTCGAGGAGTTCTTATCGGGTAGGTGTATCCCGTGCATACCCGGGATCACGGCCTTAAACAAACCCCTGGCTGCTAAGACCAGGGCCCTCCGCTAAGAGGGGAGCATGAAACAAGCAACGAGAGCTCATGGAGCAATTGTAGGTAGCACTACCGTCCCCTGCAGTGGGAGAACAATATGGATCCAGTACATCACCAGATAAGATCTAATCAACCGTCAAGTCTCCCCCATCCCAAGTTAGCTTTATGATCTGATATGTCAAGTATACAATGTAACGAGAACAAATACAAGACATGATATGGGTAACATGATAACAGGACCTGAGCTTTGTTGATAGCATAGAACAATATAACGGGAAACGGGAACAATATACGGGAAACGGGAACAATAGATGTGGGATTTCACATATCGCATATCAACAGCTCTCATGTCCAGTAACGAGAATATCCATATCAGTAACAGGAAACAATCATATAAGAGGAATACAGGATAACATGGAACAATAGTACATGTAATATGCACGGTGATTCATATGACAGCAAGATAGAAACAATACATGCATGTACACTCATGCGGTGAGCATATGTAGCAGGGATGTGTGACCATGAGATGACTGTGTACCGAGCATCCATGTAATGATGATAATAATAATATGAAAAGTAGTAATCTGTGAATTGGCATCTCCGTGTACCAGCGGAACATATATGTGTAGCAATAATCCGTGTAATATCCCTGTGTATCACTAGTACATGTCATAACAGTGGTCAGTGTCTAATGTAGTATCATGTTCAGTGAACTACAGTAGCCGTGTAAGGATGGTAACAGTGTTACAGTAGCCGTGTAAGGATGGTACCAGTGCATGAAATAACGGTGTCTCGTATTCATGTATAGTGACAGTGTAGTGTCCTAGCGTATCTGTAGAGCAGTATACATGTAACGTAACTGTGATACGATACATGACATAATAGTGTCCAAGCATATGATGACATAGTGGGCCGGATGTCAGTGGCTGTCCATGCATGATGACTGTGTCCGAGTTGTCTATGTCTGTATGTCTTGTTACTATTATTACCTCATATTAAATTAGGAAATAACTAACAATCTTCTAGGTTATTCTTATTACAATGACGGTCTAATCATGACTAGGGAATAATTGATAATTACCGTATTTTATTCATAATCACGATATATCAATCAATGTCACTAAACATGGTAAAATATAATTATAAAGAAAAACACTCACAAACTAGCCATGGGAAGGTAGCTCTCTTTCCCACGATCGCAACGGATCCAGAATCGTCCAAATCGGAGTCCGGATGCTCCCGATATCGCCCGAAGACTAAATCATAACAAAAGGGTTAAATATGTAATAAACATATTTAAATGCAAATCATAAATAGTAGTAGGGGGTTTTCTGAAAAAGTACCTTTATTGGGTTTCGGATGCGGGTTTGGCTCATAACGGGTCAGGTCCAGATCCACAATCCAAACCCTTTTACTTAAATTAATGGGTATCGGGTTATTGGGTTTAAAGGGTTAATGGGTTTACAACTTAACCCATTAGTGGGTTAATGGGTTGGGTTTTACCCAAACCCACAAGGAAAGAAGAACAGCAGCAGCATCTTGCTGCTGCTGCTTCTGCGCGGCCAGCCTGCCGGCGGCGGCTCAGCCGAACAGGACAGAGAGAGAGTGAGAGGAGGGGAAGAGAGAAACAGGGGGGGGGAAGAAACAGAGAAAGAAAAGAAAAGAAAAGAAAAGAAAAGAAGAAGAAGAAGAAGAAGGAAAGGAGGAAGAGAGGGGTGGCCGGAGGGGGATGGCGCCGGCCGGTGGCGCCGGCCGGGCTGGGCGCGACCGCCGGCGGCGCCTGCGGCGGCCGGCGGCGCTGGCAAGGGTCGGGTCTCCCCTGTTGGGGCACAGAAAGAGGGAAAGAGAGGTTAGAGAGTGAGAGAGGGAGATTAGAGAACTTAATTATATATATAGAGAGAGAGAGAGGATGTGTGAAATTAAAGAGGGAAAGAGAGAGAGAGGGAGATTTAAGGGGAGAGAGAGGCGGTGGGACTGGTCAAAGGCGGTGGGGGAAATCGCTGGAAGAAGCCAGAGAAGAGAAGAGAAAGGAAAAGAAAAGAAAAAGAAAAGAATTTTAAAATAATAATTTAATAATATTTTAATTATGGTCAAAAATTGACTAGCTCCGAATGATGCCCAAAAATTATAAAAAATAGAGAATATTATCCTGAGATAGAATATGAAAACGGTTTGTAGAAATTCAAGCCGGTTTGTAAAATAAAAATCCCAGAAGATTTCGCCGATACCGAGCGACACCGGTTTGGCCAGATTTTCGATAAATTCAGAAAAATCTCCAAAAATACCCGAACGTAGATACTATGATTCTAAGATATAAGGTGAAAGCAGATTCTCAAAATTCTACTCCGTTTGTGAATTAAAAATCGTAAAGCCGGTTATCGGTATCGGTCGACACCGACTACGGAGATTTTCCAAACTACTCCAGAAAAATTTCAGAAAATCCTGAAAAATCTAAAATATTAGGAAATAATTTTTAAAATTGAAATCAGCTCAATCGGACTACCATGGAGGTCAATTCAATTTTGTACGTCATTTCGAGTACTGATACTGTGATACGTACACCGGGGATCAGGGGGTACATTTCTCCCCACCTTACAAAAAATTTCATCCTCGAAATTTCAAATCAGATAGGAGGGCAAGAGTTATAGCCCCAAAGCCAAAATGCTACGGGTCCACGACATGTCCGCTGCGCACTCTTTTATCTATAAGGAACTCGGGATGGAGAAGTATGGTAGTGAACTAATCCTAACGGATGAGAAGCAAGATGATGTAAGGAAAGCGAGAAGGAAATCGGATGTTCTGGTTGACAATTGAAAGGAAGGAAGGAATACAAACGAGTCAAGGAATTAATTATCAAAGTCATGGTATTCTTGTCCTCGTTGCTGGAATCCCCAAATTCAGATACAGATCAGTGAATCTGAACCTGATTGTACTGTTGGTAAGAGCCAGACCATTGACCCAGGTGGTTACCCATACCACGTGTGAACCTAGGCTCTGATATCACTATGTAACGCCCCGATCCCAAGGATACGGAAACGTTATGGCGACGTACATACGCGAGGTGAAAACACACTCACGAGTACGTTAAGCCTCAGTACAGGACAGGGCCTCCATATACACAAGAGTTCCAGCAGAAAATAAGTACAAGAATACCTGCAGAAAGGGGTTAGTGATCATAACAGATATAAATACAGGAATAAAGGAGATAACAGGAACAAAGCACAAAGATACCTATGAAGGAATCTCGATGGTAAAGTCTACTATGTGCATCCAATGAACTAGCTGCCCGAACGATAACTCGGATCTCCAACCTGGGCACGCAAACCCAGGGTCGTCAGAAAGCGACCTAGTGAGTGGTAAAATGAAGGAGGAGGTAGTAATATATGTTGGCCCAAAGGCCTATCACCCTAGTTTTGATGATGATCAACTCATGAAGTTATGTTTACTAATGATCTTGTGTTTAATTAGTGACAGATTCTTTATCAGATCTTAGTAGGTGTGGAGCTTCAACAAAGGATTTAAAGACAAGTTGTGAAGCTAGCACTAGTTGATTCACGAGCCTATGCATCAAGACCACATCTAGAGATGAGCTCGGTGGATTGCACTTGGACCAAGTCTAGAAGATGAGAAGCCTTCAAGGGAAGACTTCAAGAAGTTGAAGACTTGTGTCTAGGTATAAGATTTTTATTTGTTTTAGATAAAAATGTAAAGGATAGAATAGATTGGTGGATTTCTCAAGTCATATCACACACACACTCTTGAGATTTAATTGTCTTTTCATAAAAGAATTTTTTAGTTAGAAAAGACTCTTTCATTTTGGTAAAAAGATTTTTCATTGTGACAAATTCTATTTGGTTCTTGGTATTTCAAGTTTACATATCTTATATCCAAAACCATGCTTAGAGCCTATTGTCAAAAACTAGATATTTCATCTTGATTGTGTAGTGGATCATATCCATACACACTATGCTTTAAAGTATATCTTGTTTTGTATTTTGTGAAGTTATGGAAAAACAAGTTTTAGAAAGACATGTTTTTAGAAAAACAGTTTTTATTGTGATTAAAACTATTTTTTAGATTTACTGTGAATTTATGGGATTTTTATTGAGTGAAAAGACCTATTTTCAAATCCCGTATCTGTGCAGAACTGTGCAAACTGTTTCAGGCTTCAGCGGTCGACCGGACCGGTCGACCGGGTCTGAAGTCGGTCGACCGGATCAGTCGACCGACGTGCACAGACGTGCACGCCTGTGTGCACTGGAGAACGGTCGACCGAGCCGGTCGACCGCTTCAGAGAGCTTTGCTCTCAGGAAATCTCGGTCGACCGGGTCGGTCGACCGGAGGCTGCAACGGTCGGATTTTGACCGTTGCCGGTCGACCGGACCGGTCGACCGGAAGCTCTGACAGAGCCCAACGGTCAGATTTTTCTGGCCTCTATAAAAGGGGATTTTGTCATTGTTTTAAGCCAAGATTTTTGGAGACCTTAGAGCCTGTTTTCTCATATTCATTCCAGAGGTTTTTCTCCACAAATAATAGTGAGCTAATACTTCCAATCAAAAGGGAAGATTTTATAAGAGTGTTTATTGTGATTTCTTGAGATTTTCACCAAAGATTCCTTCCTTGCTTTCTCACACAAACACTTGAGCATCCATTGAGCTATTCATCCTATAGGTGTTGTAGTGAGAGTTTTGTAGGTGATCAAGTGTTTAGATCACCAAGATTTCATCTTGTTCTTTGAGGAGACGGGCAAGTGTGCTCGTTGTGGTGTGGAGTTCGGGTGTGAACTCTTGTAGTGCGAGGTGCGGCCTCGGAGAGTCGGTGGACTTGTGTGTGTAAGGGACTTTAGGAGTCCGAGGGCTTGTAGGTGTTGCGGCACCAAGGAGAGATCCGGTTGGATCGTGCATAGTGGAAATCCTTCGTGTGTCGAAGGCGGGGATGTAGAGCAAGTGTGCTCGAACCTCGAAACAAACCCTTTGTGTTTGCGATTGCTCACTCTTGCTCTCTTACTCTTTTTGTCTCTATTATATCTTGCATTACTTACATTGTTTTACTTTACATGCTTGATATACCCTTGTGCTTAATTGTTATATAATTGCTTGGGATTGATTGTCTAACACTTGTATTCAACCAAGAGAGCCAACGCGGCACCTCAACCCATTCAAGGGGAATCTAGAGGAGCTTGTCCAGAGCCTCGCAAGGGGAATTCGGCAACACTCTTGAGTTATACATAAGTGTTTAATTAAAAGAAGTTTAATTGGTCATAATTGTTTTAACTTCCGCATTATTTGTTCATAAGTGACCATTAGATTAGCCAACACCTATTCACCCCCCTCTAGGTGTGATCTTACAATATATACAATAGTAATACAAGCACGATACATATATATAATACATGATGTTGTACTAGTGATACCATATAATAAATATATAAGAAGCAATAGAAAATATAATCATGTCATATTTTAATACCAGCACTACCTAGCATGTTATCATCGGGTCATGTCTATAATATAACTACAGTTGTATAGTGATGATGTGATGGACATAAACGTGTAGATGAAGTATGCAACATAACCATACTACGGTGTGGTGTCTAGGCAGCATATAGGCAATGCAAAACAGAATATATGCAATGCATCGTATACATGTGCATAAGTAGTATGTCACCACAGAAAGCGTAACATGTACCAGGTAAAGTAACGATCATACAGGTAACATGATAGCGGATAAATGAGCAGGAACAGTAACAAGTACAACTATACAATAGTAAACATGTATCTACAATAGTAGCAATCAGTACCACCTGGTATTTTAATCAATCTCTTCCAGTGTCCCATACCACTGGCAGTTCATACCGGAGCCCGCACTCCAGTCGAACCAATCCGGACATGGCACACGGGTACCATTATCCAAACGAGAGAGTGACCAAATAACAAGTGTTCTCGACGTCACTATTGTGTATACTGTTTTATTATGTTAATTGGAAACCCATGGTCGAGGAGTTCTTATCGGGTAGGTGTATCCCGTGCATACCCGGATCACGGCCTTAAACAAACCCCTGACTGCTAAGACCAGGGCCCTCCGCTAAGAGGGAGCATGAAACAAGTAACGAGAGCTCATGGAGCAATTGTAGGTAGCACTACCGTCCCCTGCAATGGGAGAGCAATATGGATCCAGTACATCACCCGATAAGATCTAATCAACCGTCAAGTCTCTCCCATACCCAAGTTAGCTTTATAATCTGATATGTCAAGTATACAATGTAACGAGAACAATACAAGACATGATATGGGTAACATGATAACAGGACCTGAGCTCTGTTGATAGATAGAACAATATAACGGGAAACGGGAACAATATAACGGGAACAATATAACGGGAAACGGGAACAATAGATGTGGGATTCCACATATCGCATATCAACAGCACTCATGTCCAGTAACGGGAATATCCATATCAGCAACAGGAAACAATCATATAAGAGGAATACATGGATAACATGGAACAATAGTACATATAATATGCACGGTGATTCATATGACAGCAAGATAGAAACAATACATGCATGTACACTCATGCGGTGAGCATATGTAGCAGGGATGTGTGACCATGAGATGACTGTGTACCAAGCATCCATGTAATGATGATAATAATAATATGAAAAGTAGTAATCTGTGAATTGGCATCTCCATGTACTAGTGGAACATATATGTGTAACAATAATCCGTGTAATATCCCTGTGTATCACTAGTACATGTCATAACAGTGGTCAGTGCCTAATGTACTATCATGTTCAGTGAACTACAGTAGCCGTGTAAGGATGGTAACAGTGTTACAGTAGCCGTGTAAGGATGGTCCCAGTGCATGAAATAACGGTGTCTCGTATTCGTGTATAGTGACAATGTAGTGTCCTAGCGTATCTGTAGAGCAGTATACATGTAACGTAACTGTGATACGATACATGACATAATAGTGTCCAAGCATATGATGACATAGTGGGCCGGATGTCAGTGGCTGTCCATGCATGATGACTGTGTCCGAGTTGTCTATGTCTGTATGTCTTGTTACTATTATTACCTCATATTAAATTAGAAAATAACTAACAATATTCTAGATTATTCTTATTACAATGACGGTCCAATCATGACTAGGGAATAATTGATAATTACCGTATTTTATTCATAATCACGATATATCAATCAATGTCACTAAATATGATAAAATATAATTATAAAAGAGAAACACTCACAACTAGCCATAGGAAGGTAGCTCTCTTTCTCACGATCGCAACGGATCTAGAATCGTCCAAATCGGAGTCCGGATGCTCCCGATATCGCCCGAAGACTAAATCATAACAAAAAGGGTTAAATATGTAATAAACATATTTAAATGCAAATCATAAATAGTAGTAGGGGTTTTCTGAAAAAGTACCTTTATTGGGTTTCGGATGCGGGTTTGGCTCATAACGGGTCGGGTCCAGATCCACAACCCAAACCCGTTTAACTTAAATTAATGGGTATCGGGTTATTGGGTTTAAAGGGTTAATGGGTTTACAACTTAACCCATTAGTGGGTTAATTGGTTGGGTTTTAACCAAACCCACAAGGAAAGAAGAACAGCAGCAGCATCTTGCTGCTGCTGCTCCTGCGCGGCCGCCGGCCGGCGGCGGTCCTGGCCGCCGGCGGCGGCTCAGCCGAACAGGACAGAGAGAGAGTGAGAGGGGGAAGAGAGAAACAGAGAGGGGGGAAAGAAACAGAGAAAGAAAGAAAAGAAAAGAAAAGAAGAAGAAGAAGAAGAAGAAGAAGAAGAAGAAGGAAAGGAGGAAGAGAGGGGGTGGCCGGAGGGGGATGGCGCCGGCCGGTGGCGCCGGCCGGTGGCGCCGGCCGGGCTGGGCGCGACCGCCGGCGGCGCTGGCAAGGGTCGGGTCTCCCCTGTTGGGGCGCAGAAAGAGGGAAAGAGAGGTTAGAGAGTGAGAGAGGGAGATTAGAGAACTTAATTAGAGAGAGAGAGAGGAAAGAGAAGAGAGAGAGAGAGAGGATGTGTGAAATTAAAGAGGGAAAGAGAGAGGGAGATTTAAGGGAGAGAGAGAGGCGGTGGGACTGGTCAAAGGCGGTGGGGAAATCGTTGGAAGAAGCCAGAGAAGAGAAGAGAAAGGAAAAGAAAAGAAAAAGAAAAGAATTTTAAAATAATAATTTAATAATATTTTAATTATGGTCAAAATTTGACTAGCTCCGAATGATGCCCAAAATTACAGAAAATAGAGAATATTATCCTGAGATAGAATATGAAAACGGTTTGTAGAAATTCAAGCCGATTTGCAAATTTAAATCCCAGAAGATTTCGCCGATACCGGGCGACACGGTTTGGCCAGATTTTCGATAAATTCAGAAAAAAATCCCCAAAAATACCCGAACGTAGATACTATGATTCTAAGACACAAGGTGAAAGAGGATTCTCAAAATTTTACTCTGTTTGTGAATTAAAAATCGTAAAGCCGGTTATCGGTATCGGTCGACACCGACTACGGAGATTTTCCAAACTACTCCAAAAAATTTCAGAAAAATCCTGAAAAATCTAAAATATTAGGAAATGATTTTAAAATTGAAATCAGCTCAATCAGACTACCATGGAGGTCAATTCAATTTTGTACGTCGTATCGAGTACTGATACTGTGATACGTACACCGGGGATCAGGGGGTTACAATAAATAGTCCCAACAGAAAACTAGCCGTTAGGCTGATCTGTCAGCCTGACAGGCTTCTGGTCGACCGGTCGGTCGACCGCCAACGGTCAAAAATCCGATCGTTGGAGCTCTCGGTCGAGCTCTCGGTCGACCGCCCAGATACAGAGAGCAGAGCTCTCTGGTCCGGTCGACCGCCCAGATACAGAGAGCAAAGCTCTCTGGTCCGGTCGACCGCACGGTCGGCCGGCCCACTGTGCTGCAAAGACGTGCACAAGGCTGTGCACGTCGGTCGACCGCACCGGTCGACCGGGCTAGTCTGTCAGCCACAGTCTGGGTCAGAACCTGGGTAAAAAAATAATTCGAAAAAATCTTTTATCTCTTTTTAAAATAACCATAAAAATTGTTTTAACACTTTATATTAAAACACAAACTTGTGATTAAAATTTCAAGACATATATTAACATATTTAAAGCATTTTTGTGTCTTGTAAATTTTATCAAAAACCAAATCTTGTATTTTTATCAAACTTGATTTTTCAACACATGAAATAGAAAGTCAAAATAAGTTTGTTTAAGAAGTTTAAGCATGCATGCATAGAAAGAAAACATCTACTATACATATAAACTATTTAAACTTGTTTGATTAACTATTCATGAACACAATATCAAAATCAAAACGTGTGTGTATGTGCACTTGAGCATATCAACTATACTAAACTTTACACATGGATCTAAACACACTAAACTAAAACTAGGATACCTAAGTCTTCTTGACGATCTTCATCTTCAAGTAGACTTGCTCCCAAATCGTGATCCACCTAGTGCAAAGGTATGAACTTTAAGCTTTGGCACCGGAATCACCAAGAAAAGCTTCTAAACTCCTTGTTGAAGCTAATCATCAACTAATATCTTGCTAAATGATCTGAAACTTAAAATCACAAGATTATTAGTAAACATAACTACATGAGTTAATCATCATCAAAACTAGAGTGGAAGGCCTCTGGGCCAACAAACACCAGCGCACCCCAGAGCATCTCACCTCGGCTGCCATACCACAACCCCATGACAATCTCCTTCTCTTTGTCGTCGAGGAAGAGAATTCAATAGAATTACCACCTTATCCTCTTCATCGATCTCCACATCCACATTAACTAGGTCTGTAAGAAGCTTTGTGTAGCTATTCATGTATTCGTTAATGGAGCATCCTCTCTGCATTTAGAAACGATAAAGCTTACTCTTCAACTGCAACCGCGATTCGATGCTTTTCGTTAGATACTTTTTCTCCAAGATCCCCAACAGTTGCCTCGTAGATGTTTCATTCAACACATGATACTTGATGTCTTGTGTCAAATAAGACCTGATCAAGCTGCACGTCGTGCAGTTCATCTTGTCCCAATCTTCTTCAGTAGTAGAATTGTGCTTCTTCTCCAGCCGTAGAGTGTCTTCGATGTTTGATGCCGTCAGTGCATCCATCACCTCACATCTTCACATACCGAAGTTGTTCCTACCGTCGAACTTCACCACATCAATCCTCAACGGATGTGGATTCACGAATTTCACCGCCGATGTACTATATCCAGCAATCTTCTCAACTGATTCCTCAAATTAATGTGGAAGCAAACATAGTTAGATAAAACAAACTAGATAAAGATAGGATCTTTACCTCCACGCGAAACCCTCGAAGAGTTTCCGAAGCATCTACTCCTCCAAATTGATTTCTCGAGCAATCCACACGCTGTTTTGATATCGACACACGATCCCACAAACAGTCCCAACGCTGCTTTGAGATCGACTCACGATCTCCGCCTAACAGCAACTGATGCCCTCAGAATCAACACATGATTCCACGACGAACCTGGGATGCTCTGATACTACTTGTTACGCGCGCCCTGGGCAACAACCTCTCTGAGGAATCCGCAGCAAACAGAGACAGACGCAGCCGGAGATGTACCAAACACGACAAGAACAGAGAAACAATAGAGAAAGAAAATCAACACAGTATTTAACGAGGTTCGGCAATTTGCCTACGTCCTCGGGGCAAGGGAGAGAGAGATCTTATTAACTCAACAATCAATACAAGCCAATACAGAGGGATACTTTCTAGGGATTTCAGCGATACAATACATGAGGGCTCTAGCCCTTATTTATAGCCACAGAGTCCCAGGGATTTAGGAAACCCTGATTGGATTCGACCCAAAAACAAAAAAAGAGGTCGAATCTAGAAAGGTCAGCAAAACGCGTCTGTCAGTCGACCTGCCGGTCGACCGGCCCCTGTCCACGGTCGACTGGCCCGGTCGACCAAGACCAACCGAGAGCAGCTACTTTCAGTCGGTCGACCGGGCGATCGACCGCTCCTTTGCCACGGTCGACCGGGCGGTCGACCGGCTATTCCTGTACACGTCGTGCACACCGATCGACTGGGCGGTCGATCGGGCTCTGTCCACCGGTCGACCGGGCTCTGTCCTGGCATGTTGCATGCGCCGTTCTCGCTCCCTTTAACTTTCGGTCTCTGTGCTATCTTCTTCTATCTCCTCTCTCCCTACAACTTGACTGCAAGACCCACCCATCGAGTAGGGTTGAGGCTCCGCGCACTGTGAAAAAGCTTCCGCAACTGCAAACCGGCCACTAGTTACGAAGTGAACATAAGAAGTGGAGAGGTCTTGATAGTCAGGGGGTAGGGGGGTTGGGTAGGTTGGTGTTGGTTTCATGTTATACCCCCCATCCCCAATGAGGGGCGAAAAGGAGAAAACATTGAACATTTCATTGTTTTCTACTGCAATGTTTAATCGTCACGAGAGGTGCATCATTAATGAGTATGATAATATTTCTATCGAAATCTGTATTTCCAGTTTAAGCTTAGAAGCTTTTGCTGTCTACATGCATAAGTTGACCTTTGCTGTCTACATGCATAAGTTGACCCATAATTGCCAACTCAAGAATTGAATTTTAAATTTTAAGCACTAGATACGACAGATAAATTATCCTGGATATATATTCCTATATTTTAGCTCAAACCTAGCTGAATGAAGAGATGCATGGGTGGCCGCTCGCTGTGTGTACACTCACAATCATTATAACCCTTGCTCTCTCTTCATATATGCTTTAGTTCTTTATATTCTATCAGTAGATAGGCTGTATACATAAACTTAATATCATCACTTTCTCTTACATGGTTCAGATATGGACTAGTACTCTTCAGCGAACGATAATAACTGCAAGTCCAATTGTCGGATTCCCAAAGGTTGGTTCCATTAATATTTACCTGCCTAATAACACCTTGATTCAACAAAATCATGAGAGATCTCTTTGCCTCTGCTTACTTTATAAGTTTGACCGTGCTACTTCTGATACTTCTAGGTACAATGGCGTGCTCTTGAAGAAATAAATGCTGGTGTATGTGACGGAATGACATATGAAGAGATAAAAAGAAACATGCCCGAGGAAGATGAGCATGTCTTCTTGTTGCTAATATCATTTATTGAATAATCATTCAGTAAGAAGCAATTTTTCTTGATGTTTTCATTGCTCTGAAAGTGCTAAAAGGTTCAATGATTTTATTCTAATATTTCAAAGCAGTTGCTTTACTTGAATTCATGTTTGACATGCATTATATAACGATTCTCTAGGTTAAGTGATGGGAACATCTAGTGCTTTAATTAGCTTATTTGAGTTGGTTTAGTAGTTATTTTATTTTAGCCTATTTTAGTTTTTTTTAGTCTCACATTAGTTGTAGTGGAAAATCTCTTGTGATGTAGGCCTAAATAAAGCCAAAAACTACTATTGTTTTTCTCAGTTGATGAATTATGAAAATTATTATTAAAGCATTTGTAGCCAGTGTGTTTTTGGGTGAGATGCCCTAGGGAGAGATTCTCAAACCTCTTTTCTTGGGTGATAAATTATAGGTTGAGATTTTCTAGTGTTCGTCCCCAGTTATTTCCCTTTTTGTAGTTCATCCCCCATCAGTTTAGCATCAGAGCCAGGTTCCTAATATCTCATCTTTCCACAAAAATCCAAAAAAAATAAAAAAAGAGAAAAATCAAAAAGAAAAAAAGAAAAAAAGGAGAAAAGAAAAGAGATAAGAGAAAATGAAAAGAAAAAAATTGCGTTACTGTTCCCTCTACTGTTCTTCATCTTCACCAACAGTACCATTTTAGATCTCCTCGCAACGACAATGCTAGCAACATCAGATGTACATCGTCGCCGCCTTTGCTCGCCTCAACTTCGTCGTCAACCGCCTCTCTGGCTGACCTCACCGCCTCTCCGGCTGACCTCGCCGCCTCATCGCCCTCATCGGCGATCTCCTCCAACACCAGCAACATCATCACCTCAACCGCCACCACGATTCTTCTCTTCATCGTCGACTTCATCTTCAAGTCACTGAGACCTCGTCGAGCAGCCCTGACACCACCGACTTCGTCTTCCATCAGATCCGTCAACCTCGACACTGCAACGACTGTCGATCCCGACCTCTCGTCGTCTCTTCACCCTCGTTGAGGCAGCCCATTGACCAGTCTTCTCTATCGACAAGATCTCTGCCTCCCCTTCTCCAGAACCACGTAGTCGTGATCTCAGGCTCACCCACCACCTCTGATCTCAGGTTCGACTTGCAGTTCCATCATCTCCAACGCCGAAGTCATCTCCACCTTGTCCAATGACGAAGACATCTCATCTCCGTGCCCTCGCTAACAAGTCGTCCGTCCGTGACAGAACGCCGCTCGGTCGCTGCTGTCATCCCCGTCCTCCATCACTGAATCTTCCTCCTTCATCACTGGATTTCGTGAAGAAAAAAATAAAGAAGTGGGTTCAGATTTAAGAAACTCCGACCCTACCCGGTCCAAACCAATCCGACTCGCTCCATAGGTGTTCGACCTGACCGAGTAAACTCAGTCGACTTAGCGATTCAACTCAGCAATCTAGACTAGCAACCCAATGCTGAGTCAACTCAGCCCTGAACCGAGGCAGGTCAGCAGTTGTCCAGGTCTGTTTCAGGCTCGATTTGCGCCCGATTCATACCATTTTCGAGGTGGTCTTCTTTCAGCTCACACTACTGCTGTTCCAAGATCACGTGTATGATTTTCAGCCCTCAGTTGTTGGCATTACTTCAACAAATTGTATAGGAATCCTACGTTCAGCGTGAACTACTCAGGTGAAATTTAACTTGAACTGAATTTTTATCTGTTGATTTTTTGCAAATATTATGGACTGCAGTTATTTTTTATTGATATTGTGAGTTGCTTCCATCTAGTGATTTACATTATTGTATGTTATTCTCATCAGTGGTAGGATTGCATTTGTTGCATTTAGAAGTTGAATTTTAGATTATTTTAATTTTCTTCATTTAATGCATGTATTTATTTTTATTTTGAGCCTAGGATTTCACGTTCATTTGCGTGGTTGTGTGACTTCACATTTGTATCTAGATTTGTGCATGTGTCATAACAAAAAAAATCCAACATGAATAATTTAGATAAGCTTGATCGTATGATTTGGCAACTTCGAGAAAGGATCGAATTACAAAACACGTCAGATAAGCTTGATCATTATATTAGGCAACTTCAGAAAAGGCTAGAATCACGAGACACATAACAAAATGATCTCTCGAAGAGTCAACATGTTAATATTGCGCCTAGTGATGTTGATGACTCGAGAGTTGTTGAAGATGTCTACATTTCTTTCGAGATTACTAGTGTTGTGGAAGATACATTAGTTGATCCCAGTACAACAATTCTTAATGAGATTCAATGTTTCTTCTGAGGAAAATAGCGATGTTGTGGATTAATTAGTGGAGTCTAGCATGCTCATAGCTGATGAGATCTACATTCGTGAGGATGACCAGGACAGTCAGGAAACAAAGTTGAATCTATAGTAGCTATTCCTAGCGTTTCTCTTTTAGTTACTCAGTAGAGTTTGTTGCCATGTTACATCAGGTTAGTTTTGGTGTTTCTTCTTTTAGTGGATGTTTGGATTTCTCTTCTGAGTTTCTTCCAAATTCTGTGTATCCTAATAATGTCATACCATTAGCAGCGCCTGAAGTATGTCTTCCTAGGACACCTATGTCTTTCTTTTCCCTATCTTTAAGAGTTGATCCTAGTGAGTCAGTTGAATTATATTTGCCTGTTGCATATGATGAACCCCTAAACAGATAGCAATATGTAATGATGACTATAAATTTGCTATATTTTCACATCATATCTTACACAGGAATTTGCAGTTGTTAATAAGATGACATGTATGTTTCACCTTGAGGTTGTGATAATGTTGCATGATCAACATACATGTTCCTATATAATTCTGAGGGGAGTTGCTTCCATCACCGATAAGTTAGATATCCCATGGGATCCTGGTTCAGCCTGACTTTCAATAGAGAGAATTCAACTTGATATGCTGAATATGCCTTTTTGAATCTACCATTGCCTACAACGAATCTGTCACGGAAGTTAGTCCCACCATTACCGCCTTGGTTCAGTCTTTGATCACATCTGCTGGATCCACGTCCATTTCTATGGCCCGATTGAGAGCCAAAGGAATATACATTCGACAAGGTCAAGTTTCCCCTAATTCTGAGGGAATGATGGGGACATCTAGTACTTAGCTTATTTGAGTTGGTTTTGTAGTTATTTTATTTTAACCTATTTTAATTTTTTTAGTCCCACATTGGTTATAGTGGGAAATCTCTTGTGATGTAGGCCTATATAAGACCAAGACTACTATTATTTTTCTCAGTTGATGAATTATAAAAATTGCTATTAAAGCATGTAACGCCCCGATCCCGCGGGTACGGAGACGTTACTGCGACGTATATACGAAGGTCGGAAATACCCTAACGTATATACGCTAAGCATCAATACAGGCAGGGGTCAGAGTACGGAAGCATAGTGGTAATATACAATCCAACAATAATAACACCAGTACACAGCTATCACAAGGCATGATATAATATCTGAAGAATATATGATCACTAAGAGGCACAAAAGCAGGATGCACAATATGAAATACTGGAAAGTACTCACGAGTGGCAAGATGAAAATCTCGCGAGCCAATCAAGAAGAGGCGGGAAGGAAGAGGGTCCAAATAGGCAACAGCTAACCACGCTCCCGCTGCGCCACTCTGATCAGGTACAGCAAGGCCGCCACAGTCCAGACTCTAGGATCTGGACATGAGAATCCAGGGTTGTTAGCAACCCTAGCGAGTACAAAGAATGAAGCCAGATGGCGTGCATAACAGGCACACGTGTACATGATCAAGTGATGTAGTCCAGGCATGCAGGTACAGGAAATGACAAGTAACATAAAGGAAAATGACAGTAAATCTGAGATCAAGTAAATATATGTATATCAATAATTCTGAGCCGGAAAACATGCATGGAAAACGGTATAGAGAGCATAGGTACACATGATCATGCGACAAAATATGGCAACATGTGATAAACACTCTAAACACGCGATAAATAAGTATGGACATGAAATAAGACAGTAAGTAAGTAAAGTAAGAAAATCAGTTATATAAGCCCACATTACCGATCTGTGAGGTTAGTACGTCGAAGGAATAATCCAAACAAGGAAACCCTCAATATATACCATGTACATCACGTCACCGTAATCTGAGTTTATATAATCTGACTTTTCCTTCACAACAGTATAATAATGAAACAATATGGAAGCACAAGTATAAGTGGTGAGCAGTATAGGTCAATAGTATAGCTGGTCAAATATCAGGAGCAGGTTATTATTAATTATTAAGACTCATCTGATTTGTATAAATCGGTATGTGTCCCATCCCACATACCTCAACATACAGACCGGAGAGTAAGTTATTGGAAACTGATGAAGATCGATGAACCATGTTTCGGATGGGCCCCGTGCATGCCCGGGACAACGGTCAAGGAGTATCCGGTGCTGAGCCGGAACGTACCGCTAGGTACCGGGACTTATTGTACGCCCGAACAGGAATAGGTTGTCACCGCTCCCACAGGAATAGGCCTAGGGGCTTATGGTACAACCGGCAGGCAAGGGAGTAGGGGTGCCAGTACACCCCACGGAAACGCCTGGTGGCCTCCAGGTCGAATCCAAGTATGTGGCCACGCGCGGCTCGATAAGACCACCATAAACATGATTAATCAGGGCCCATCAGTTTCCCCCAAACCAGGTGTAAGTTGTCCAATTATTATAATTTATCCAGTGATAATGTCCACAGAGTATTCATAGTAAACCCATATTCATGGTTATCCTATTACGGGGTCAACAAGAGTATAGTATCAGGAGTAATGTCAGGAGCCTCCCTATTTCAGGGGGTCAAGTATACAGGAGTACAGGAGCTCAGGAGTACCAAATATCTGGTAATAATAATATAGTAATCATGTCATGTCCCCGTAACAGTGATAATCATGAATATGTCATACAGGTATCAGGGGTAGTAATGTCCGGTCAAGGGTCATAATGTCAGGTCCAGGTATTTATACCACATGAAAACATAGCATATACCGTAAGTCAAGAACAGACATCAAGTATCAAGTATCAGTGTCCAATGTCAGGTGATAAGTGTAGCAAGACAAGTATCGGGTCGGGTATCACATGTCATATATAGCATGGCAAGTATCAGTATCAGGTGTCACATATAGCATGGCAAGTATCAGTGTTATATATCATGCATCAACTACAGCATGGCAAGTGTCGGTATCATATATCATGTATCAAATATGGCAAGGCAAATACCGGTGTCAGGTACCATATGTCAAATACAGCATGATAAGTACTGGTATCGGCATCATATGTCAAATATAGCATGGTAAGTATCAGTATCATCTATAACATGGCAAGTACTGGTATCCGGTATCACATATCACATATAGCATGGTATATATAACAACACAAGAATATACTCGCATAATGATAAAATAAATGCATGCTAAAAATAACTGTACTCGCCTCAATACCGGAAAAACCGCGAGAAATCCCGAAACACCAGAAATCCGAGCACAACACCAATCTATATATTAAAATATATTATTATAAATATTTATAAAAATTATTAGAGAGGGAATGAGAGAGGAGAGAGAGAGGAGAGAGAAGATTGTAGGAAAAAGGGAGGAAAAAGAGGTGTTATTTTGAAATAATTTAGGATTTAAAGGAGAGGGGTAGGGGTTGTAAATAGAGGGAAGTAGTTTAAGGAAAGTGATGGGGGTATTTTTGGAAAGTGGGAATCTTTGTTTTTATTTGGGGATGAAAGAGAGAGAGAATTGAAAGAAAGAAAGAAAGAAAAAGAAAAAGAAGAAGGAGGGGGATTCGGCCCCCCACCGCCGGCGGTGGCCGGCCGGCGCGGCGGAGGCGGCGGCGGCGAGCAGTGCGCGCGCGGGCCTAGAGGGAGGAAGGTGAGGTTAGGGTTTTGGTTATTGTAGTTGTTGTTGTTGTTGATGTTGAATGGAGGTGATGGGTGGTGGTGGTGGTGGTTGTGGTGGTGGTGGTGGTGTTTGGTGGTTGTGGGTAGTTGGAGGAGGTGGAGGAGGTGGTGATGGAGTAGTTAGAGGAGGGAATTTGGTGGTGGTGAGGAGGAATTTGGAGAAGATGAAGGTGGGTATGTAATGGGTTTTGGGAGAAATTGAAGGTGGTGGAGTTGAATTGGGGGTGGATGGGAGTGGAGGAGGGTGGTGTGGTGATGGAGGATGCGGTGGCGGCGGCTTGGGCGGCGGCTAGGGCGGCGGTGGTGAAGGTGGAGGTGGTGTGCGTGAGTGGGTGAGGTTGAAGATGAAGAGTGTTTAATTGATTTGGATTTTTTTTTTGTTTGGAAATGGAATGAAGTTGTATTGATAAATAGGAATGGGGATGAATAAATGAGATGGTGAAAGGGTGGTTGAACACTGTTGAATCCATGCCCTGATCTCCCCCTCCCTTGCTGCGTTCGGTGGTGAAGGGATGGAAGTAGTTGAAGGAGAAGGGAAAAAAAAAAAAAAAGAAGAAGAAAAGGAAAAAGAAAAAGAAAGGATTTGTTGGAAAATAAGGGGAGAGAGATTGGTATTTAAAAAAGATTGATATGATGGGGTATGGGTGCTGATGTGATTGGGGATGGGGATGTCAGGTTGACTTTGGAAAGGGGGAAAGTGAAAAGATATGAAGAAGAGAAAAAGGAAAAAATAATATTATTAAAATAGGATAAAAATTCGACTGTTTCAGAATTGCTCCGAAAAATTCTCAAAAATAGAAAATAATATTTTAAGATACTCGGTGAAATCGGATTCGAGAAATTCAATGTAGATTTCAAATTAAAAATCCTGGAATCTTCCAGCGGTACCGGTCGACACCAAAACCGGTGGATTTTCGATAAATTCTGAAAAATCTCGAAAAATGAATTTAGATAGAAAATGATATTCTAAGAAGTAAACTGAAAGCCGTTTTTGAAAATTCAATCCCATTTGAAAACTAAAAATCCTGGAATCAGTCAGTGATACCGACCGACACCAGTTTTGGAGATTTTGCAAATAATTCTGAAAAATTCCAAAAAATCATAAAAAATCTAAAATATTGGAAAACGATATTTGAAACTGAAATCGGTCAAATCGGATTAGTAGAAAGGCCAAATCGAGCGAAGCACTAGGTTCGGGTCCCCGGTTCAGACTAGGGCTGACTCCGAGTCCACGAATCCAAATCCAACACAAAACGATCACACTAATAATCATAAAACAAAAACAAATACAAGATAAATCAAAGAAATATGCTAGAAAAATCAGAACACGTATCTACGGACGTATTCCAGGAACGGGGTGTTACATTCCATCCACCTTACAAAAATTTCGTCCTCGAAATTTCGATAAGGGGAGGATGAACACGGAAGGAATAGGAATGAGGATTTATACCAATCAAGATATGAGTAACTGAGGAGAATACCCACTAATTGGCTGAATGATAAACCCAAGACTGAGACATCTCTGCACTACTGCCATATATATCCTCTGACGGTGCCATAATAATACTGACCTGTTGTCTGCTCTTTCGGACTGCGAAGCAAAGCTGATAGAATCCCTAGAAATCCATAGTGCTGAAATCCATAATATAAAATCTCTGAAAATCCATAGAAATCCATAATATAATATAAAGTCCCGCATGGCATGAAGCTGTCCTAGACAAAGAATCCATAGTAGAATTACCGATACTGCATACACACTATTTCTCCAGAATACCGAAGATAAAGAAAACCCGGATGATACTGAGCATGAATCAAGAAGACCAATAATTAAGAACTCCTGAATACTGGCATTGCAATCTCTGAAAGGCATAACCGAGAATATAGAATAACCACAAAGAATTCTGAATACTGACTTCTGAATGACAACCAGACTGCACATGAAACATTAAAGAATACCCAATCTCTGCAAGGTTGGCCGAATGGATCGTTCATACGGATCATGGCAATAGCTCAGATACAGCGAGAAAATCCTGTACATCGGATCCATGAAAACATGCAAGGCAGAAGAAGTCCGAGGAACGGCTAGAGTGCAAAGCACTGAAGGGACTAGCCACAGACGGAACCAAGCCTAGTGAGGCCATCACGTAACACATCTCAGGTGTTAAGCATTAGGATGCAGCGGAGCTAACGCTCTGCGAGGCTCGCACATGGCGGAGCTCACGCAGCGAAGCCAGCGCGTAACACAACGCTAAATGCTAAGCACCAGGGTGCAGCGAAGCCCACACCTGGTTAGGTCCACGGTGACTAGAACACAACCCTCGCTTGGCGAGGCTAGCAGGGTTCGTAATCCACCAAATCAATAAAAATTGCCAGAAGCTGGTGGCTCTGAGAACGCGATCAAGAATCACAATAATCGAAACGAGTCCCGAATGCTGTCTCCCTAACTCTGTCCGACAGAAGCTCTAAATCTGAAATACTGTTCCATACCGATGTTCCTCGTGTAATGAGGTCTGTCTGATTATATAAGTGATGACTGCTCCACTTGCTGTGCTGATTTCCCGTGATATATCCATAAGTACAAGAATAGAAAGCGAGGCTAAAGGACCATCCAATATAAGACCAGGTGATGTGCCAGAGTCAAAGAATACCAGAACATAATGATAGCGAACCACATCTGTCTTGCTGCTACCCTACCAGTTTATCCATATCTTGAGTTGGTATAAGAATGAAAGGAACCGGAAATGGAAAAAGGATGGAAGGGATTCAAGAATCAAGAGAAGGACGATCAAGAAGGAATAGGTAACTTTGTACTTGCAGTTGGATTGTATAACCACGACTCATGCATTGTACCGAGGATGTGAGAGCCTAGGCTCTGATACCACCCTGTAACGCCCCGATCCCGCGGGTACGGAGACGTTAATGCGACGTATATACGAAGGTCGGAAATACCCTAACGTATATACGCTAAGCATCAATACAGGCAGGGGTCAGAGTACGGAAGCATAGTGGTAATATACAATCCAACAATAATAACACCAGTACACAGCTATCACAAGGCATGATATAATATCTGAAGAATATATGATCACTAAGAGGCACAAAAGCAGGATGCACAATATGAAATACTGGAAAGTACTCACGAGTGGCAAGATGAAAATCTCGCGAGCCAATCAAGAAGAGGCGGGAAGGAAGAGGGTCCAAATAGGCAACAGCTAACCACGCTCCCGCTGCGCCACTCTGATCAGGTACAGCAAGGCCGCCACAGTCCAGACTCTAGGATCTGGACATGAGAATCCAGGGTTGTTAGCAACCCTAGCGAGTACAAAGAATGAAGCCAGATGGCGTGCATAACAGGCACACGTGTACATGATCAAGTGATGTAGTCCAGGCATGCAGGTACAGGAAATGACAAGTAACATAAAGGAAAATGACAGTAAATCTGAGATCAAGTAAATATATGTATATCAATAATTCTGAGCTGGAAAACATGCATGGAAAACGGTATAGAGAGCATAGGTACACATGATCATGCGACAAAATATGGCAACATGTGATAAACACTCTAAACACGCGATAAATAAGTATGGACATGAAATAAGACAGTAAGTAAGTAAAGTAAGAAAATCAGTTATATAAGCCCACATTACCGATCTGTGAGGTTAGTACGTTGAAGGAATAATCCAAACAAGGAAACCCTCAATATATACCATGTACATCACGTCACCGTAATCTGAGTTTATATAATCTGACTTTTCCTTCACAACAGTATAATAATGAAACAATATGGAAGCACAAGTGGTGAGCAGTATAGGTCAATAGTATAGCTGGTCAAATATCAGGAGCAGGTTATTATTAATTATTAAGACTCATCTGATTTGTATAAATCGGTATGTGTCCCATCCCACATACCTCAACATACAGACCGGAGAGTAAGTTATTGGAAACTGATGAGAGATCGATGAACCATGTTTCGGATGGGCCCCGTGCATGCCCGGGACAACGGTCAAGGAGTATCCGGTGCTGAGCCGGAACGTACCGCTAGGTACCGGGACTTATTGTACGCCCGAACAAGAATAGGTTGTCACCGCTCCCACAGGAATAGGCCTAGGGGCTTATGGTACAACCGGCAGGCAAGGGAGTAGGGGTGCCAGTACACCCCACGGAAACGCCTGGTGGCCTCCAGGTCGAATCCAAGTATGTGGCCACGCGCGGCTCGATAAGACCACCATAAACATGATTAATCAGGGCCCATCAGTTTCCCCCAAACCAGGTGTAAGTTGTCCAATTATTATAATTTATCCAGTGATAATGTCCACAGAGTATTCATAGTAAACCCATATTCATGGTTATCCTATTACGGGGTCAACAAGAGTATAGTATCAGGAGTAATGTCAGGAGCCTCCCTATTTCAGGGGGTCAAGTATACAGGAGTACAGGAGCTCAGGAGTACCAAATATCTGGTAATAATAATATAGTAATCATGTCATGTCCCCGTAACAGTGATAATCATGAATATGTCATACAGGTATCAGGGGTAGTAATGTCCGGTCAAGGGTCATAATGTCAGGTCCAGGTATTTATACCACATGAAAACATAGCATATACCGTAAGTCAAGAACAGACATCAAGTATCAAGTATCAGTGTCCAATGTCAGGTGATAAGTGTAGCAAGACAAGTATCGGGGTGGTCGGTATCACATGTCATATATAGCATGGCAAGTATCAGTATCAGGTGTCACATATAGCATGGCAAGTATCAGTGTTATATATCATGCATCAACTACAGCATGGCAAGTGTCGGTATCATATATCATGTATCAAATATGGCAAGGCAAATACCGGTGTCAGGTACCATATGTCAAATACAGCATGATAAGTACTGGTATCGGCATCATATGTCAAATATAGCATGGTAAGTATCAGTATCATCTATAACATGGCAAGTACTGGTATCCGGTATCACATATCACATATAGCATGGTATATATAACAACACAAGAATATACTCGCATAATGATAAAATAAATGCATGCTAAAAATAACTGTACTCGCCTCAATACCGGAAAAACCGCGAGAAATCCCGAAACACCAGAAATCCGAGCACAACACCAATCTATATATTAAAATATATTATTATAAATATTTATAAAAATTATTAGAGAGGGAATGAGAGAGGAGAGAGAGAGGAGAGAGAAGATTGTAGGAAAAAGGGAGGAAAAAGAGGTGTTATTTTGAAATAATTTAGGATTTAAAGGAGAGGGGTAGGGGTTGTAAATAGAGGGAAGTAGTTTAAGGAAAGTGATGGGGGTATTTTTGGAAAGTGGGAATCTTTGTTTTTATTTGGGGATGAAAGAGAGAGAGAATTGAAAGAAAGAAAGAAAGAAAAAGAAAAAGAAGAAGGAGGGGGGATTCGGCCCCCCCACGCCGGCGGTGGCCGGCCGGCGCGGCGGAGGCGGCGGCGGCGAGCAGTGCGCGCGCGGCCTAGGGGGAGGAAGGTGAGGTTAGGGTTTTGGCTATTGTAGTTGTTGTTGTTGTTGATGTTTGAATGGAGGTGATGGGTGGTGGTGGTGGTGGTGGTGGTGGTGGTGTTTGGTGGTTGTGGGTAGTTGGAGGAGGTGGAGGAGGTGGTGATGGAGTAGTTAGAGGAGGGAATTTGGTGGTGGTGAGGAGGAATTTGGAGAAGATGAAGGTGGGTATGTAATGGGTTTTGGGAGAAATTGAAGGTGGTGGAGTTGAATTGGGGGTGGATGGGAGTGGAGGAGGGTGGTGTGGTGATGGAGGATGCGGTGGCGGCGGCTTGGGCGGCGGCTAGGGCGGCGGTGGTGAAGGTGGAGGTGGTGTGCGTGAGTGGGTGAGGTTGAAGATGAAGAGTGTTTAATTGATATGGATTTTTTTTTGTTTGGAAATGGAATGAAGTTGTATTGATAAATAGGAAAGGGGATGAATAAATGAGATGGTGAAAGGGTGGTTGAACACTGTTGAATCCATGCCCTGATCTCCCCCTCCCTTGCTGCGTTCGGTGGTGAAGGGATGGAAGTAGTTGAAGGAGAAGGGAAAAAAAAAAAAAGAAGAAGAAGGAAAAAGAAAAAGAAAGGATTTGTTGGAAAATAAAGGGGAGAGAGATTGGTATTTAAAAAAGATTGATATGATGGGGTATGGGTGCTGATGTGATTGGGGGATGGGGATGTCAGGTTGACTTTGGAAAGGGGGAAAGTGAAAAGATATGAAGAAGAGAAAAAGAAAAAATAATATTATTAAAATAGGATAAAAATTTGACTGTTTCAGAATTGCTCCGAAAAATTCTCAAAAATAGAAAATAATATTTTAAGATACTCGGTGAAATCGGATTCGAGAAATTCAATGTAGATTTCAAATTAAAAATCCTGGAATCTTCCAGCGGTACCGGTCGACACCAAAACCGGCGGATTTTCGATAAATTCTGAAAAATCTCGAAAAATGAATTTAGATAGAAATGATATTCTAAGAAGTAAACTGAAAGCCGTTTTTGAAAATTCAATCCCATTTGAAAACTAAAAATCCTGGAATCAGTCAGTGATACGACCGACACCAGTTTTGGAGATTTTGCAAATAATTCTGAAAAATTCCAAAAAATCATAAAAAATCTAAAATATTGGAAAACGATATTTGAAACTGAAATCGGTCAAATCGGATTAGTAGAAAGGCCAAATCGAGCGAAGCACTAGGTTCGGGTCCCCGGTTCAGACTAGGGCTGACTCCGAGTCCACGAATCCAAATCCAACACAAAACGATCACACTAATAATCATAAAACAAAAACAAATACAAGATAAATCAAAGAAATATGCTAGAAAAATCAGAACACGTATCTACGGACGTATTCCAGGAACGGGGTGTTACAAAGCATTTGTAACCACTATGCTTTTGAGTGAGATACCCGAGGAGAGATACCCAAACCCTTTTCTTGGGTGATAAATCCTAGGTTGAAATTTTCTACTGTTCGTCCCCAGTTATCGCCCTTTCTATAGTTCGTCCCCATCATTAAGTTTTTGCTTGAATTTTTGTTTGACATGCATATACCTAAGTATGCTTTTCCATGTAATCTCTTGAAATTAACAAGTGACTTTTAATTGGCTGAAGGGTGGCACCTTAGTCATGCATTTTTCTTATCATCTTTGAATGCAGTAAATTGAAAAAAGTAAAAAGAACTCAATGTGTCATCCGTAACAACACTAGATGGTGGATAACAATGTGAAATCTTGTTCCCTTTTTTCACTTAAGTCAATTAGTTGCAAGTAACTTGATAACAACACAATACTTTAGTGTCTTTGAGGTTTGTTGCTGCATTGTAACTCTCGTCTATATTTTTTATAAGGGTTTTTAGATATACACCCCTCAAATCTTTCATATTTAAAAATTTTCCCCCTAAATCATTGATATTGTCTCATATCTTTTAAGTTACAAAAATTTACCCATCAACTATTACTGTTTAAAAAATAAAAGAGAATATTATCTTTTTTACTGTTAAAACACTAAAAATGACTAATCTACCCCTCTATACTCTAATTAATACCCTATTCCTAACCTCTTTCTTTCTTCCCTTGAGAGCGAGAGATTCAGGGAGGAGAGAGAAGAGGTGGGAGGGGGAGAGAGAGAGAATGAGGGAGGAAAGAGAGAAGGGGCGGGAGCAGAGAGAGCGAGAGAATAAGAGGGGAAGATAGATTGAGAGAAGAGGGGGTGGGAGGAGAGAGAGATTCAGAGAGGAGAGGGGGCGGGAGGAGGGGGAGAGAGTTTCAGGCGGGAGAGAGAAGGGGGTTCTTTTTCGTTTTTTTTCTTTAATTAAAAAAAAGTGAAGGCATAACGAGTAGTTTGCTTATATTCTATCCAAAAACTAACAGTAAGGTGAGTTTTTACTAATCAAAAGTTTTGAGTGGTATATAGACAATATCAATTATTTGGAAGGTAAATTCCTAAATATAGAGGATTTGGGTGTATATATATATATATATATATATATATATATATATATATATATAGAGAGAGAGAGAGAGAGAGAGAGAGAGAATGTATATCAGCCCGCGGGCTGAGAGTACTCTCTCAGCCTGCGGTGACGTGGCTCAATTTGTCACCTCACTAACTTGCGTCCCGCTTATAGGAAGAAGTTAAATTACCAAATACCCCTTATGAAAAACTACTTTTTCTTTAACTTTCCTTATTGTTTATTATTTTTTTGCCCAAAAGGTAATTTTTGGAGCGCACGTTGTCAGACTTGTTATTATTATTTTTTCCCCCTTTCTTTTTGCCGCTCTTTATATGATTTAGGTTATTGATTATAAATTATTTTTTCCCCTATTTCCTTACCTCTCTTTGTCAGATCTAGGTTCTCCTATATAGTTTATTTTTTTGTGTATATAATGTAGACAGAGACTTTGGTCGCAGTGTACATGGTTAATTGCGACCAAGGTCGCAATGTTGTTATTGATAAAGAGGCCAGCATCTGCAATCTAGGGTCGCAGTACAATGACAACGACTTAGGTCGCAGTACGTTAGGTAGGTGTTTCCTTTATATTAACACGCATATGTTGTTATTGATAAAGAGGTCCAGCATCTGCAATCTAGGGTCGCAGTACAATGACTGCGACTTAGGTCGCAGTACGGCATATGTTATTGATAAAGAGGGCCAGCATCTGCAATCTAGGGTCGCAGTACAATGACTGCGACTTAGGTCGCAGTACGTTAGGTAGGTGTTTCCTTTATATTGACACGCATAGCGACCAAGGTCGCAGTGTTATTGTTGATTAATACTAAAGACCAGCAACTGCGACCAAGGTCGCAGTGTATTTTATTAAGACTCGGCCAACAACTGCGATCAAAGTCATATATATTTAAAAAAAAAGTATGACTGCTTTAATTTAAAAAAAAGTCATATATATCCTTCATTTTAAAATTAACCTTAGAAAACAGATTCATATATATTTAAAAAAACAAAATACAATTTTTAAACTTCTAATCCTCGTCATCACCATCGTAATCAGATTCGTCGTCAAGAGTATGACTGCTTTCGTCTTCCGTATCGCTTTCCGTCCCTTCCTCCTCTTCAGCGACTATCTCCTCTTCGCTTTCTTCCTCTTCATGTTTGTATTTTGGTTCATCAATGAACTCCTAGAACGGGTCGTCTGTATCAAGCTCATCCTCTGACCTGTATCGAGGCATATCTTCAGAACTATACATCCAATCATCATTAGATGATTGGCTTCTTTCCGGTTAAGACGGTGGAGAAGACATTTTTTGAATCTATTTTCCGAACAGTGAGAGTGACGAGTTTGAGCAAAAAAAATTTAGTATGTTGTAATCCTTTGCTGATGACCCTTTATATATTTTTAATCCCGGAATTCCAAAGGGTTTAAGCTCTCAAACCACGTGAATATCTCCCAAACTTATTTTCTACCTTTTCCCAAAATTGTATACTTCCTAGGTGACTGTTCAGTTATCCAAAACAGTTTAAAAGTTAATACACTATAACTTTAAATTACTTTGAACTCCAAAACAGTACATTATTGCGACCATAGTCGCATTGGGAACTGATAAATGATTAAGTAACTGTGACCATAAATTGTCAACCGTTAGTCATCAAATACTGTCCTTCGTATAATTTCTGAATGTTTGTCCGATCCTCCTATGAACAATTAAATTGGTTTTTACATATATTATGCGACCATGGACTGCGACTATGATCGCAGTACCGCGACTATGGTCGCAGTATTTAACGAGAGCGATAGTATAATCACAGTTTACGTATTATTTTATATTCTTTTTGTTCTTTATTTTTGACTGTTGTCTGAATAAGGACTGATTCTATAGTCGCAGTTCACCGTATCTTTTGTCTCAGCCGCATATAACGTATGAATTATTTTTAATTATTGCATCCGTAATAGGAATGCGACTATGGTCGCAGTGTTTAAGAGCAGCAGTCGCAGTTTGGATATGTAATTAAAAGAGCTTATAAGTTAATATACTGAGAAAGAGACCTTACAAAAAAATAGAATTAAAAGCTTTTAAAAAAAGACAAAATATAATTGAATATCAGAAGATCAGGAAATCCTAATCCTCGTCATTATCACCATCATAAGCAGATGCATCGTCTTCATTCTTCTGCTCTTCTTCTTCATCACTTATTTCCTTATCATCATCTTCCTGTTTTTGAGGTTTTTTTGTTTTGACCGATGAACTCCCAGAATGGATCGTCTCTATCAAGTTCTTCGTCTGACCCGTTGCTAGGAAGCGAGCCTACAGCATCAGAGGACATGCTTTCAGCAAGCATGTCTCCGTCAAGTGGCAGAGGAATAATGTCTTCCTCACTAACCCACATGAAATCTTCATTATTCTCATGAATAGGAGGATCAGTTAATACATTATTTGATGTAGTGAGATAGTCAAAAGGAGTGAAGTCCAAACTGGTATCAGATTCACTAGAATATCCTAAAGAAAAAGGACCGGTGGGGGAACGATTGAAGTTGAAATCTAAGTGTTCAGAGGAAGAAGATGGGGAAGACATGATTCAAGAATGAATTTTTTTGGAAGTTTTTGAAATCAAATTGAAAAGGAAGAGCAAAAATATAGTTTTTAGGTATGAGATAATATATTAGTAACAAGCATTATATAAAGGTCAATATTGTGGAAGAACATGAATAGTAATAATAATTGTTATAGGTGATGGTTGAGTATGGTAAGAAGTGGTAAAAAAAATTAAATATTTAATTGAAGATTTATTGCGGGAGAATCCGAAGTACAAATTAACTTTTTATAGAATTGTTTGCCTATATCTTTAGATTACGTATGGTGCACATCTTTCCTTTCTCGAGATTAACATTAGTGCATCTCTTTTTTCTAGACTGTTGTTGTATCACGGTAGAAAGAATATTAATTACTTCATTTAACTCAGTGTAATTAATATAGTAATTTTATAAGATTTGATATACGCGAATTGATCTCAGGGTCGCATGGCTAATCCACCCTAGTCGAATATTAAAAATCTTTTACATAAGACATGGGAAAGAAGATTGCGACTTTGGTCGCAGTACTGAAGGAGGTTGCATTGTTGTACGATAGAATGCGACTAGGGTCGCAGACGTTATATAAAGAAGTTTTGTTATACAATGACTGCGACTAGTGATTGCGACTGTGTCGCAGTTGTCATATAAAATTGAAATTATATTGTATTAGGTCGCATAAAAACGTTTTGTTATACTATGAGTGCTACTAGTGACTGCGACTGTGTCGCAGTTGTTATATTGTATTAAGTCTGCGACCATGGCATGTTTTTTAAATTTTCAATGCTTCTGCTTATTTTACATTATATTGATCCAATTTTTTTTAATTATATTTTCGATGTATTAAAATTACGAATTTTATAACTGTAGATATATTCAACTGAAATTTTGTTTGTTCATGACTTTATTCCACTTTAGAATTAAAAAGGGGTATTTTTGTCAATTTGTTTCACGATTGTTTAGGCGGGATTTTTTTGATTTGTTTGGCGCCAACACACCGCAGCCGATGTGTGGCATATATTCAGCCACGTCCCGCCGGCTGAGAAACTCTCTCAGCCTGCAGGCTGAGGTACAGTAACCCCATATATATATATATATATATATATATATATATATATATATATATATATATATATATATATATATATATATATATATATATATATATATAGGGAGCTGATCCTCTAAGAACGGTTCTCACGGATTCCTGTGAGAACTTTCACGTGGGTCGTCGGATCTGATAGATCAAATCAAATAAAACCAGATCTCTATCAGATCCGACGACTCACGTGAAAGTTCTCACAGGAATCCGTGAGAACCGTTCTTAGGGAATCAACTCGCTATATATATATATATATATATATATATATATATATATATATATATATATATATATATGAGTTACTGTACATCAGCCGACAGCTGAGAGAGTTTCTCAGCCGGCATGACGTGGCTTCATATTAGCCGCAGAGAAGTCAAAAGTTTAGGCGGTAAAAGGAGACCCTCAATCATTTTTCGTTGCCCAATGACTAAAATACCCTCAGTTTCACTTTTAACCTGGCTACAGCTATTCCTCTACTAAAAAAAATTACAGATCTGAAAATTTTGAGTTTTTTCAAACAAAAAAATACAGATCTTGATTACTAAATTTTTAGAAAAATAAATTATTTTATAAGAATGGAACCATGGTCGCATTAATGTTCAAGTTTTTTTTTGAAAGATGTTTTAATCACAATAAAAATCTATTACTGCGACTTGAAACAGTTTTTTTATTTTATTTTATTTTTTCTGAAACTGCAATTGAAGTCGCAGTTTCTGAAAAGAAAAATTTTGGATTTAAATTTTTTAATATCATTTCACTTTTTAGATTTATTTTTGTTTTACATTGCGACCTTTGGTCGCAGTGTTGCAGCTTTTTTTTATTTTTTCAATTAGGATCGCAGTATTTTTCGATTTTACTAAGCTAATAGGATACTGCGACCGTGGTCGCAGTCTTATGAAATAAGAGTCGCAGTCAATTGAAGCAGTGACAATAATCTCATAAGTTAATTAATTAAGATGATTAGAAGATTGCGACTTCGGTCGCAGTCTTATGTAACAGTAGTCTCTTTGAGAATGTTTTGTTTGATAACAATGCGACCTTGCTCATAATATTTTTTGTTAAGTAATCTAAATAGAATACTGAGATCATGATCACATTCTTATGAAACAAGAGACATAGTCAATTGAAGCAGTGAACAGGGTCTCAAAAATAAGTAATTAAGATAATTAGAAGACTGTGATCGAAGACTGCGACATTGGTCGCAGTCTTATGTAATAGCAGTCTTTTTGAAAAGTTTTGTTTGATAACACTGCGACCTTGGTCGCAGTATTTTATAACTTATTTTTCATTTTTGCGATCAAAGTTGCAGTCTTTCATTAATAAATTTTAATTGGACTGCAACTTTGGTCGCTGTCTTGTAAAACAAATGGTTTGAAGATAAAATTTCATACTGCGACTATGATCACAGAATTCAATTTTATCTGACAATTTATTATTATGAATCTGACCAAAGTTGCAGTCCTGATGAAAAAGACAGCTTTTAAAATAATTTTTTTCTTGCGGCTTCAGTAGCATCTCTGATAGATTGGTTATATATTTATGTGTATTTTATTTTGTCTTTCAGATTTTAAATTGAATAGCTAATATTTCCGATGATGAAAATTTTCAGATAGGCTTTGCTTTGGAAGAAGAAAAAGAAGAAGAGAAGAATCACGATGAAAATATTGAAGCTGACATCCCGAGGGAACATGAACCTGTCAAAATAGTTGCTAGAGATCCAGGACTGCAATTAAAAATTAATATCTGATCCAGCTCTCATTTTTTTGTTTCGATCGACATTCTCTACAAGTCAAAAATTTAGATCTGACAACATGAGGAGACACAGAGAGATAGATATATAAATTGGGAGAAAAAATAATAATAAAGAATATAAAACTAATACATCATTTCAAGAAAAGACAAACGATAGGGGCTTTTAGTAATTTCAATTATTTTTAAAAGCGAGGCGTCATTTTAAATTGTCAAATTATGTGGCTCATAATGTGCCACGTCACCGCAGGCTGAGAGGGACTCTCAGCTGTCGGCTAATATACATATTTCTGATATATATATATATATATATATATATATATATATATATATATATATATATATATATATATATATATATATATATATATATATATATATATATATATATATATATATATATATATATATATATATATAGTGAGTTGATCCCCTAAGAACGGTTCTCACGAATTCATGTGAGAACTTTCACGTAGGCCGTCGGATCTGATAGAGATCTAGTTCGCACATAATTCATTGCTTACGAAAACTACATGGAACTAAATAGGAACACAAACCAAGTTTCAAATCTTAGAATAATCTCTCAGTTCGCAATGCAATTGTTGAAGCTAGAATGTTGACAGCACTTATTTTTGGAAGTCGATTGATCGATTTGCTCTGAATTATAAAATTCACTTATGACGGGGAAATAAATCATTTTTGTTCTTCTGAAAAATGGGAGTGGACACTGCCATGTTTTGCTTGCCAACATGGCCCCAAACATCAATATGACCTGTTTAAGCTAAAATTGTACGCAGGACATACATACATTTGATGCTCGGCATCCGCATGTTCTATTCATAGTTCAGGTCAACAGTTTTATTTTTTGTAATTATTTTTTGTTTGCAACTGTAACTGACTTACCCTGCATTGAGATTCGACTACAAGATATGCCGATAAATTGTTAGAAGTTTTAGTGACCGACCCCACATTTTATATGCTGTGCCTGCAAAATATTTCAAGATATTTACTGGGAAGGTAAGTAGGAAAAACGCATATGTTTCAGCTCGAGGAGCGAAGACTTCTGCGGACATATAAACAATATTACAAATGAGAATCTTATAGAAAGAAATTAGAGGAGCAGGTAAAAGAATTATTTTGAAAATATGATTACTAAATTTTTACGATGGTAAGAAGTAAGAACAGCGAATTATGGAGAAGAAATTAGAGAAGAAGACAGGGAGAGATGAATGGGATCTGGTCCCCGGTCATTATGGTGCGATGTTGATATAGTGTTGGGGTTGGCATGTGAGAGTAACTTGGGGGAAGACTTACATAGCCATTGCTTATGAGAATTAGGTGGCGAAATTCGAACGCAAACAAGTTTCAAAGCTTTGAAAATTCTATGAGTGTGAAATGCAATTGTTGAGGCTTGAATGTTGATAGCACTTATTGTTAGAAGCCGACGGGTAACTCCCAAAGTCTCCCTCAATAATAGTGGACCTGCCACTTGGTTTTACTAAGTGTTTCTATTCTCTTGCTAACGGCTCACTAAACATATAATTAGTATGTATTGTATATAAAGTTCAATGATAAAAACCAATAAATTCATATTACTTCATTTTAAAAAATATTTTTAATGTTTTTTTATTATGTGTGCAAACACAAACACGGCAACTGATTTTGGTCCAAAAATCTCTCATTTCAACATAATCCTTTTTACTATTTAGTTAGGCCTCAATTGCTACAGTTATGTATTAAAAAAAAATAAAAAGTGAATCTTTCTTTTTACCACAGAATAAGGTTATTCATTTTCAAAGTTTACAAAAGTTATCTAATAATGTAAGGTTAGTCTAAATTATAGCTTCAAATTGAGACGGCCCCTCCGGATTATATGCGAACTTAAAAAAAAGAGAGGAGTCATTCACAAAAATTTAACTAAAAATTAGGGCTTTAAGGTATAAGAAGTTTTTGCTAAAATTCACAATTCTACTAACTCTAATATTTAATTTGCGCACGAATGATTAACATTCTCCAAAATTAATAATTTGCACTGTGAAAGTGTGGAAGAAGACTCAGAGATAAATGGGGTCTGGTCTCTGTTTTTGAAAGATATGTGAGTGTAACTTAGAGAAAGACTAACATAAAAGATTCAATGCTCATGAAAATTACATGAATCAACTCGAACACAAGCAAAGTTTCAAAGCTTAGAATAATCAAAGGGCAAAATGCAATTGTTAAGGCTAGAATGTTGACAGAAGTTATTGTTGACAGCGGATGGATAACTCCAACCGTTTACCTTGGAAATAATGAAATTCTTCTAGAAGCATGTAGTGGACCAGTCACTTGGTTTTACTAAGCCTTTCTTTTCTCTTGCTAATGGCTATCTGAACATCTAATTAACATAGTACATAGAGTTTATTGAGAAAAACCAATTAATTCAGATTGCTTCATTTTAAAAAAAAATTTTAATGTTTTTTTTTATGTGTGCTAAAAAAATATGGTAGGTTGATTTTGGACTTGAAGCCTCTAATTTCAACCCAACCATTTTTACATTAGAATTAGGCCTCAGTAGCTAGAGTTATAAATTTTTAAAAAATGAAAAGTGGATCTTTTGTTTTTTCCCCTCAGAAAAAGATTATTTTTTCCAAACTTTACAAAAATTATTTAATAATAAAATGTTGTGACAGGTCTCGATATAGTTGGTCTAAACATAGCTTCAACTTGAGATGGCAAGCAAAAAGTTGAAATGTTCCCTCCTAGTTACATGCGAACTTTTAGAAAATAGGAACAATACATGGAAGTTTAACTAAAAATATGGCTTTAACACATAAGAATTTTTTTGTTAAAATTTACGATTCGACTAACTCTAATAATTTAATTTGCAACTCCGAAAATAATCAACATTCCCCAGAATTATTAATTTTTAAACAAGTACACCTTCATAGTTAATAGTTTGGATCACTATAGATAGCCCACGTATCAGAAAAGAGCTGGGCATGAGAAATTTCCTGCTCTACTTATGTTCTGTTCTTTTCTTGAAGAAATGAGAAGGGTAACATGATCTAGACCACAACATCAATATGGCCTGCATTGACGCATATAAGGATGCCCAGCATCCACATGATATTATTCTACTTACAAAGAGCATTTGGAATGCAAAGCCACTTCTTTCCCCTTGGGGACGCCAATTATAGCTGTGCAGAAGGCTCAAATCCATTACCTTTTCTGTGCAGAAGGCTGCACCATTTTCCCCGAGTCTTTGCCTTTCATAGTCTTCCTTCCCTCGGGAAAAAACTTTTAATTGTTAAGAGCTTTTCAAATTCATAATGTTTGGATGAATCAGAGCGATAAGAACTCATCGACTTGCACCCGTAACTAGGGGTGAAAACGAACTGAATCGAAGCGAATACTTGAATATTTGAATTCGTATTCGGTCATTTCTCCTCTATTTGAATTTGGATTCGACTTCGAATTGAGTAATTTTTCGATTTGAGTTCTATTAGGACCGAATATTCGATGTTGGCTTACTAATTGTGAACATTCGATCTGATCCATGCGTTGTGTTTTCTTCGAAAAAAATCACAAATATGTGTATACGATTCGGTTTTCAATTCACTATTCAATTCGATATCGATTCGAGAGAACTGAGAGGAGTTAGCTAGGATTTTTGATTCACTTTCATTATTTTATATTTTGCATAAGAGTTCTTTAAAATGTAACAATTACAAAAGAATGAAGAGGAAATCATGTAAAATATAATTATATGCATATATGTAATAATATATTTTTATAAGGGGTTAAAATGCATATATATTAATCAAATAGCTTATTGAATTATCGAATCAAATGCTAGAATGTTCAGATTTCGATACTTTTAAATTACTTTTAAATTACGACTAGTAAAAACGTATTTGTTTACAATTAAATGATCACACAGAATCAAATCTGATTGAATAACTAGACGAACACTTAACGAACTATTTTTTAATTATTCAATTTGTTTCCACGCCTACCCGCAACTTGCAATGACTAGGACGGAAGTATAGGTATGTAAATAGGATGGAAAATGTCTCGAGCAGACAGAAAGTGACAGGACCTATAAGTGATTATGATTTATTAACTCTTGGCATAAGAGACTAGAGAGGAAGACTTGGAAAAAGATGAAGTTATAATTTCACACGCAGAGTCTTCCTGTGAACTCGTAGCATCAAACCATTCAAATGTGGGGGACTATGCATAAGGGGCAAGAGCTCAGAACCTTACGTGTGTTGTGGATCAGAAGTAAAGAGACAAAGAGAGAAAGACTTGAAAAAAGATGAAGTTATAATTTCATAAGAGATAAAGAGAGGAAGTCTTGGAGAGATGATGTAACCCTCGGTTCCCAACATATGTGTGTTAATACTAGTATCCGATAATGATTTCATCATCCTGGTATCTGAATTGAGGCCATTTCAGGTCGAGATATTATTTTTCAATATTTTGAATTTTTCTAAATTTTCTGAGAAATTTAGAAATTATTGGATGTTTTGACTAAAAAGATGACTGCCCACTGTTTTTTTATAAAAATGATAAGATTTAAATTCCAGTTTTTTCAGGTTGCAAGTAGACTAACTGAACTACTAAAAATGCGTCAGTTTTATTTAAAGAGATGAGAAAGCAAAGGATTTTGTTTATTTGATTCGTCTGGGATTTGCAATTCCATGATTCTTTTCATGGTAAATGATGTGTATATAACTGCCATCCGTTCGTTTAAGGAACTGAGATGGTCCATAAAACGAATTTTTTTACAAATAATTGCACCATTAGGCGGCTAATCAATGAGCTTAAATCTTATAATTGCTATTTTTATTCATGCTATTTGGTTACTTGGTGGAATTGAGGTCCAATTCCTGCTGTTGGGTTGAATGAAATTGGGATTTCAACTTATTCTATTTATTTATAATGAATATATGAAAAAAAAAATTTCTGATATTGAAATTCAGGCAACGTGTGAGTAAATTCATTACAAATCTATATTGAGAGAAATTGGAGAGAAATCCATTGAGATACTTTTTTTGACACATGAGATACAAGTTGGAAGTAGGCCTCCAACGATAAAATATGAGACATTTTTTTTTTTTCTATTTAGAAGAAGAGAGAGATTTAGCGTAATTATCCGGCAAAAAGTAATGTTATTCTAGCACAAATTTTGTGACTTTAATTTAATGAGACGTAGGCCTCTAAATAATTCATGGGACATGGGCCTCACAAGGCAATGTAGCTTATTGAATCCAGTTTGGATATAGCTATTTTTTTAACTAGGTAACCCATTGAAAACAAAAAAACCTATAGTAAGAACATTTGTTATTGCTGAGAGTAAGAATGCGAATGTCGTGCAATAAAGAATGAAAGAACTATCTTAATACTATATAAGATTTGACTAGTATACTTTCGCAATCCATCTCCACTCATTAATCAAATAAGGCAGATCCAATGGCTGAATAACCCTTTCTCTTTGTAACATTAGAGCAATACCTTGAGCCCCAATTTAGTTTAAGTTGATCTTGATACTCTTCAGTAGCCAGATTGAGCCCCAATTTAGTTTAAGTTGATCTAGGATGTTAATTTTGCATCAAGGCATGTTCCACCAATCATTCAAATGTGTCTTTAGACCGTTATTTAAAACACAAGTCTAAATAACAATATTAGTCACTAAATTGAAAGGTCAACTCATTATCAAACCAATAAAATTCACAGGTGCGTGTTGGGCATTGAGCTGATAGAAATAACGGATCAAGAGAAAAGACAACATAAATAATTGTTCATATAATGTCAATTAAATTCAAATTCAAATCCAACCCAACAATTACATATAATAGACTCAGTAGTTGATGTAATAAGTTAAAAAACCTCAAGAACAATATTCACTTTGGAAAAACATAAACAATATTAAAACACAAAAAAACTTTATTCTTGCATAAGCTAGTTCTAACAATTTATGACTTGCTACGTACATTCATGGCTCACGAATGTCTTAAGGTCATAGCTGGTCAGTGTCATTGCTTTCTCCAAAATTTTAGAGGCACATTTTGAAGTACTAGAACCACTGCGAAGCCCACTCCAAATCCCAATCCAACAAATAAGGCTAGACCAATTATATATGTCGACGATGAACTATCAGACTTTGATGGTGACATTGCATCTGTTATTTTTTGACTTGCATTGCCACATTGCTTTGATAATGGGCTCCCGCACAATCCTGAATTCTCTTGAAAAGATGCATTTGAGAATGTAGAGAATTGGTTGGCTTGAGGGATTTTTCCAATGAAATTGTTGTCGGAGAGATTTAAGTAAGAAAGAAAAGTGAGAGACACCATCTCTTTTGGAATCTCTCCTGAAAGAGAGTTTGCTGAGAGATCCAATGACTCGATCTGTTTCATGTTCCCAATTGTTGGAGGGATGTCTCCTGAGAGGAAGTTGTGCGACAAGTTGAGCACATGGAGGCCTTGAAGTTCACCGATCACCTCTGGAATATCACTCTCAAAGGCATTGTTGGAGAAATCAATATATGTAAATATGGTCAATAATTTTCTTATTATTGATATCTCTCCTTTATTTGTTACTGAAACCACATCGTATCTATATTTATCTACATCATTAAAGAACCCCATACCTCTAAAATCAAATCCCACAATTTGAGAGTCTAGCTGCGAGTAATTCAACATTGCCTTCAAAGCATTGAAACACTCTGGAGAGAGACTACCATTGAAGTGGTTTGAAGAGAGATCAAAAATTTGTAGCTTTGGCAATGTATAATTAATCTCAGGGCTTTGAACGAAACTGATCGGCCCATAAAATTTGTTTGCTCTTAGAATAAGGACACGGAGTGTAACCAAATCTCTCAACCAGAAGGGGAAAGAATCCACGAAATGATTGTTCCCAAGGTCTATAACCTCCAGTGATCTACAGTTGATCAACGATCGGGGTAATTGCCCTTGCAAATTGTTGCCATCAAGCATTATTCTCTCTAGTATACATCCTTTACTGATATTTTGTGGAATGATCCCTCGAAGTTGGTTTCCTCTGAGATTTAATTCAAGTAGATAATCACCTTCTAATAGGCAAGATGGTATTGAACCACTCAAGCTGTTGTTTGAAAAGTCGAGGACTCGGAGAGTCTTTGCTGTGCAAATGGATGGTGGGATTTCTCCTGTGATGATGTTGTTTGCTAGTGAAAAGAATTTGATATGATTAAGATTGAAGAAGATGTTCGAAGGTATAGTGGACGAGAAGTTGTTGTTTGAATAATCTAGTTCAACAATACCTGGGGGAAGGAGTGGAATTGGTCCTTGGAGCATATTGGATTGGAGAAAGAGAGATATACAGTTGGTTGTTGTAAGATCAATTGGCCCCTTGATGTTTGAGAATGAATTGAAGGATAGGTTTAATAATATAGGCGTCCTCCATATCCACTTTGGAATACTACCGTTGATTCTATTATTTGATAGGTCTAACAAGTATAATCTATCTTGATACCTTAGAAAGACAGGGATCTTGGAGAGATTGCAAGATGCAAAATCAATTGTGGTCAACTTTGGAAAAGTGTGAAAGTTGTTTTCACTGACGTCTTGAATCAGTTTATTGTTTGACATATGCAAGTTGGTCAGATTTCTCAGATTGTTAAACATGTCTAACTCCACATTGAAATTGTTTGATGCGATGGTAAACTTTTTAAGCACTGTCAATTTAGAAATTGACCTTGGAATCCATCCATGCAATTGGTTATTGCTCAAATCAATAGACAGTAGTGAAGTTGATGTGTTCAAAAACTCTCCTAGTTCACCAGAGAGTTGATTATAAAACAAATACAGTGTTTCCAAATGAGGGAGGCAGAACAAAGACATAGGGATAGGTCCTATAAGATTATTGTTATAAAGGTATAGATCAAAAAGTTTTGCCTGGGGTTCAAAAGAAGGGATTGGACCGCCAAGAGAATTAGATGAAAGATCTAAAGACTCAAGTTGAATTAAACTCCCAATTGAAGTGGGAATAACTCCTGTCAAACAATTCTCTGAAAGATCCATGTAAACTAGTTGGGTTAAGTTTGCAATTGAAGCGGGATTGGTCCTGAAAAATTTGAGTCACCGAGGTACAAAATTTGCAAAGCATTGTCCGTCGGGAAATCAGGCAAAACTCCGGAAAGCCTTGGATTAAAAGATAGATCCAGATGGGTCAAATTTTTGTATGTAGAGAAGAAGTCGTTGGGCAATGATCCTGCAATTCCAAATCTACCAAGACTAAGAAGGCAGCTAGCTTTTGTTACAAAGAAATAGAAACAAATCAAGCACAATATACAATCAAACAATAGTTTTAAAATAAATAAAAATAAAATAAAAAGTTGTTCACCTGGGAGGTCACAATAACGCAAACTGAGGACTTGAAGCCGAGGCAGCGACCTGGATAATGTCTTGCTCCAGTCATGTTCAGAGGACATGCTGACACCATCGAGATGGAGCTCCCTCAGATTGCTAAGGTTTTTAACCAGCATTTGGAGATTAGGATTTCGGAGCTGTAATTCATCGTCTCCTGAGAGACCGAGGGAGATCAAGCTGGTCAAGCGAGAGATGCCAATGGGAATCTGGCCACTCAATCCCGTATAATTGAAATAGAGGTGGGTCAGTTTGGTAAGCCTCTCGAAACCTGACTGAGGAATGGGGGCGCCCTCAAAGCTATACCATACAAGGTTGAGAGTTTGCAGAGAGGTGAGATTGAAGAGGCTACAACTGAGATTACCATAGAAACTGAGATCGAGCCCGATGACATGACCCGACACAGTGTCACAAGTGACGCCCTCCCAGCTGCAGCAATTGGAACCTTGTTTCCATGAGTCTATAAAACGGAAACCCTGTTTGAGGTCAAGAAGCGAAGCTTCCTGATCTGGGAGACACTTGACTGCATCAGCACCAGCGTACCTGCCAGTCCCAGCAACCAATATTGCAAATAGCAACAGAAAAAAAGAGTGGAGGCGGCGACGACAGTAGGAATTCATTGGCAAGTGAGGTTTCAACCAACACTGATTATTAACTTAGTGAATTCTTTTGGCAAGGATGCACATGGGCTTTGGCTCAAGGGGAGATAACATATAAATAGGAGGAGAAATATTACCCACAACCAGATTGGATTGGTACTAATTACTGTGTTAGGGACGAGATAGAAAGAGATCGAGAGATGAGTTTCAAAGGAGAAGACTTGGAAGAATCTGAAGAATTATTACGAAAGCGAAACTGTGCAAGTGTGGAAGATGTTAATCTCACATTAAAGGTGGACCAATAACCTTGGTTATTTGTTGGATTCCTAATTAATGTTAACTGATATTAAGGGTGCCCATATTAAAGTCACATTTATATAATTTATATAATCTTTTGAGATATAAGGGTACCATGATGGATAGTATTATTTCAAGGGTTTATTTGCAAATGTGCGACCCACTTTTCTCCTCCTGCAAAGAATTACAATCTCTTCTCTCATAATTTTTTGAGAACCCATCAGTAAAAGAAAAACTAAGAGTTTTGTGTAAGGAAAAAGGAGATAGAGAAAAGAGGTTATTTGCATTAGGGTTTGCAGGATCAAAAGGAAGGAATCAAGGTCTTCTTCAACCTTCATCTAATCTTCTCCAATGGCTTCAGGTATGGGGATTTAATGTATATGTATTTTAATCACGTATTCAATTCTTGAGATGATATTGATTCTTGATTCATGGCTGTTAATCCGCATAATAGTTGCTTTTATATCTTACATTTGGTATCAGAGCCGTGTTAAGAATCAATACATCTTGGATTAAAGATTATGGTAAATTAGGGTTTTGATTAATGTTTCATAAAATCAAATTTTTGATCTTTTAATTGTGGAATTAATAGAGGATTACATAACCCTAATATCATGTTCATACTCCTCTAATTATGCAATTAATAGGGATCAAAATTTAGGATTAAGAAACCCTAATTTTCCCTAATTTTTGATTAAGTCATTGGAACAGGAACTGCCATTTGATAACTGTTTCGTCGACTATTAGTCGACTAATCATATGTTATAGTCGACTAATTTATTTTCCCGAAAGTTGAGAACTCTCTGTTTCTAACAGGAGTCGACTTATATTTTTGATTAGTCGACTAGTAAAGTGTATAGTCGACTAACCATTTTTGCCAAGTCGACTAATATTTTACCGAGAGTTTGCCTTCCAACAGGAGTCGACTAATAATATGTGTAGTCGACTGATAAAATTTGTAGTCGACTAATTATAGGGTATAGTCGACTAACTTTTCCTTGCCCTAGTCGACCAGACCTAAATGTGTAGTCGACTTGACTTGACTCAAGTCGACTAGTCTTTCCTTATAGTCGACTTGACTTGACCCAAGTCGACTAGTCTTTCCTTGTAGTCGACTAATGGTTGTTTATAATTAATCATTAAAGTATGTTACACATTTAAGTTATTGTGTTAATATTGATTGATTTTGGTCAAGTAATAGAATTGAAGTATTATGGCATTTCTCAAATAAAAGATTAGAGAATGTTATTGCTTAGTTTTTGTATTCATAAGGCTTATTGATCTAGTAGTTGCCAAAGTGACCTATGTTAGTAAACCTTATGAATATACAACTACATAAAAGACTTGTCAATGTTAGTGACATTAAAGACAATAATACTCTCGATGGCGGTTCTAGTTAGGAGATTGGGACTGGCCCAAAGGAAAGTCTCTTTCAAATAATTATGAACCGGGGTAGGGTAGTGTAATTTATGTAACTTAGTGGTGTGGAATTGGATACCCAAAGGTAACATGACTTACTATCTAAGTGACATAAATTATATTAGACCTACGTAGGTGATAAAAGTTCTCACCTAAAGAGTGAACACTAGATATGCTTAGGTTTCGCCCAAAGGAGAAATCAAAGTGATATCAATAGTTCATCTTAATTAAATTTAAGGTTATTGTATTGATTCGTGGCCTAATGTGAGCAATGTCCTATTATGTTTCAGTGAACGTCCCTACTTCCCTTCACACTCATGCCACTAGCATTCCAGCCCTGGATGGTACAAATTTCTCTGAGTGGTTGAGCATGTACAGTTTACACTGGGTGTCCTGGACCTAGACATGGCCCTTTTGGTAGAGAAACCTGATGAAGTGACTGCTGAAAGTACAGCAGAGCAGGTTAGCCATGCCAAAGCTTGGGAAAGGTCGAATAGACTCAGTCTCATGTTCATAAAGATGACCATAGCCAATAACATCAAGACTTCCCTCCCACATACTACTAGTGCATCTGAACTTTTATCTGCTGTAAAAAACCGATTTAAGTCTGCAGATAAGTCATTAGCTGGCACCCTTATGGCTGAACTTACCACCATGAAATATGATGGTAATAGAGGAGTTCAACAACACATTCTAAATATGACTGATAAGGCTGCTAAGTTAGGATCACTGGGTATGAAAGTGGATGAATCCTTCTTAGTACAGTTCATCCTCAACTCACTTCCTCCTCAGTTTGGGCCATTCAAGATTCACTACAACACTCATAAAGATAAGTGGAATTTGAATGAGCTAACTGGTATGTGTGTACAAGAGGAAGTGAGACTGAGGCAAGAAGGGCATCACTCAGTATTGGCAGTAACTCAAGGAGGTATCCATAAGAAAGGTAATATGGAAGAGGTAAGAGATTTCCATCAAAGAAAGGGCATGACCATGGGGAAAGTAGCCAAGGTCATGGAAAGGTCTTCACTGTCAAGTGCTACTTCTGTGGCAGAAAGGGACATGTGAAGAAGGACTGCAACAAGAGGAAAGCTTGGTTCGAAAAGAAAGGTATAAATCTTTCTTTTGTATGTTATGAATCAAATCTTGCTGAAGTACCTTCTAATACTTGGTGGATTGACTCTGGAGCCACAACTCACATAACTAATTCAATGCAGGGATTCCTTACAACCAGAAAACCGAAGGAAAGTGAGAGATTCGTCTTTATGGGGAACCGTCTCAAAGTGGAGGTCGAATATGTTGGTACTTATCGACTACTCTTGGAGACGGGACATCAGATGGATCTTGAAGATACTTTTTATGTACCTTCGATTTCTAGGAACTTAATGTCAATATCCAAATTAGATGTTTTTGGATATTCTGTTTTATTCAGTTGTGGAAAACTCAGTTTAATGTATAATTCAATGTCGGTTGGACACGGAATTTTATGTGATGGTTTATATAAAATTTCATTGAATGATGAGTTTGCACAATCTCTTTTATCTCTGCATTCGAATGTTGGTATTAAACGTGGCTTAATTAATGAAAATTCCTCTATCTTGTGGCATAGGAGACTGGGGCATATCTCCAGGGATAGAATAATAAGATTAGTGAAGAATGGGATTTTGGATAACCTAGACTTCACTGATTTTGATGTGTGTGTGGATTGCATAAAAGGAAAGCAAACCAAACACACTAAGAAAGGTGCCACAAGAAGTAAAGAACTCCTTGAAATAATTCATACAGATATTTGCGGACCACTCTCAATTCCATGTTTTACGGGAGAGAGATATTTCATTACCTTTATAGATGATCTGTCACGTTATGGTTGTGTATCTAATTAATGAAAAGTCTCAGGCTGTTGACATCCTTGAGGTGTTCATTACAGAAGTCGAGAGACAATTAGATAGAAAGGTTAAAATCATAAGATCAGATCGAGGTGGTGAATTTTATGGTAGATATGATGAGTCAGGACAACATCCTGGCCCATTTGCCAAATTTCTAGAAAAGCGTGGTATTTGTGCTCAATACACAATGCCAGGTATGCCTCAGCAGAATGGTGTTGCTGAAAGGCGAAACCGAACACTTATGGATATGGTTAGGAGCATGATGAGCTTCTCTAATGTACCCATTTCATTGTGGAATGAAGCCTTAAAGACTGCTATGTATATCTTAAACAGGGTTCCTAGTAAGGCAGTCCCAACAACTCCTTTCGAGTTGTGGACTGGTAGGAAACCTAGTTTAAGACATTTACATGTTTGGGGTTGTCCAGCAGAGGCTAGAATATATAATCCACAAGAAAAGAAATTAGACTTAAAAACGATATCTGGGTATTTCATTGGTTATCCAGATAAGTCTAAGGGATACAAATTTTATTGCCCTAACCATAGTACAAGAATAGTTGAAACTGGTAATGCCAGATTCATGGAGAATGGTGAATTTAGTGGGAGTGATGAACCAAGAAAGGTAGATCTTGAAGTAGTAAGGGTAAATATCCCAATTACCTTTCCTTCAAGAGAAATTGTTGTCCCTCAGCTTGATCATCAAGTTGAGATACCAGAACAACATATTGATATTGGTTCACCACTCCATGAGGATATCGCCATTGAAAATATTGTATAACCACCACAACCGGCAGCTTTGAGAAGATCTCAAAGGGAAAGAAGATCTGCCATTTCAGATGATTATGTGGTGTATCTACAGGAATCTGATTATGATATTGGGATAAATAAAGATCCAGTTTCATTTTCACAAGCCATAGAATGCAATGATTCTAGTAAATGGATTGATGCTATGAATGATGAGTTGAAATCTATGGACCAAAACCAAGTCTGGGATCTCGTTGAATTGCCTGATAACTGTAAGAAAGTCGGGTGTAAATGGGTCTTTAAGACCAAGCGCGACTCTAAAGGCAATATCGAACGATATAAGGCCAGACTTGTGGCTAAAGGTTTCACTCAGAAGGAAGGCATTGATTATAGAGAAACCTTCTCTCCAGTATCAAAGAAGGACTCTCTTAGAATCATTATGGCACTTGTAGCTCATTATGATTTGGAGTTACATCAAATGGATGTGAAAACTGCTTTTCTGAATGGAGATTTGGATGAGGTAATTTACATGGAGCAACCTGAAGGGTTCGCAAATGAAGGTAAAGAACACTTGGCTTGCAAATTAAAGAAATCCATATACGGACTTAAACAAGCTTTCAGGCAATGGTATATAAAGTTTAATGATACCATTACATCTTTTGGATTTACAGAAAACACTGTTGATCAGTGTATATATCTAAAGATCAGTGGGAGCAAGTTTATATTTTTGGTTCTGTATGTGGATGATATCTTGTTAGCCAGTAGTGATATTGGTCTGCTGTATGAAACTAAAAGCTATCTTACCAAGAACTTTCAGATGGTTGATATGGGTGAGGCAGCTTATGTCATTGGCATAGAGATCTTCAGGGATAGATCTCGAGGATTGCTAGGACTGTCTCAGAAAGGTTATATCAACCGAGTCTTGGAAAGATTTCATATGGAAATGTGTTCAGTCAGTCCTGCACCCATTCAGAAGGGTGACAAATTAAGTGGGAGCCAGTGTCCCAGCAATGACTTAGAAAAGGGTCAAATGCAGAAAGTTTCGTATGCATCAGCTGTTGGGAGCTTGATGTATGCAAGCACTTGTACCAGGCCAGATATCAGTTTTGCAGTTGGGATGTTGGGAAGATACCAAAGCAATCCAGGAATAGAGCACTGGAAGTTGGCTAAGAAGGTTATGCGGTATCTTCAAGGGACGAAGGACCATATGCTCACATACAGGAGATCAGATCAGTTAGAGGTGATCGGCTATTCGGACTCAGATTTTGGTGGTTGCCCAGATAGCAGGAAGTCTACCTCAGGATTTATTTTCTTGCTAGCAGGTGGGGCAATCTCGTGGAAGAGTGTAAAGCAGTCTATCATTGCTTCATCCACGATGGAGGCTGAGTTCATAGCTTGTTTTGAGGCCACAAATCATGCATTATGGTTAAGGAATTTTATCTCAGCACTTGGTGTAGTTGACTCTATTGCCAGGCCGCTGAAGATATATTGTGACAATACAGCAACCGTTTTCTTCTCTAAGAATGGTAAGTACTCTAATGGTTCAAGACACATAGAACTGAAGTACTTGGTGGTTAGAGAAAGAGTTGAGAAACAGAAAGTGTCAATTGAAAGTATAAGTACCACTTTAATGGTTGCTGATCCAATGACAAAAGGATTGCCTCCAAAGACATTTAAGGAACATGTTGTTAGAATGGGTCTTTTGGACAATCTGTAAATGTATATTTTGGTACTTATGTAATTGACATTATTGCGCAATAAAAGGTTGTTTCTGTGTTTCCTGTTATCCAATTATGTGTGCACATATTTTGTATGGATGTATGTTAAACAGGAAATGTCTTTACAAGACAATTACAGGGGTCATTATGGTTATGGACTCAATTAGTAAGGGTTATCAATGTTGTGGTACATAGAAGGGAGTATGACGTGGATGTTGTATAACCGCTATGACTCGCATTGGTGGTCCAAGCTAATTGCAGTATTACAGTATTTCATATTTGGGCTTATCAGTTTTTTTTTTTTTTTTTTTTTAAATTCGTGATCACGTGTCAAGGTTTTTCGGTATGGAATCCAATAGAGTCAAAAATGATTTACAAATGAGTCTTTTCTTTTATTTGTTTTCTAAAGTTTTAACCTAATCGGTTAATGGTCCAAGTGGGAGAATGTTAATCTCACATTAAAGGTGGACCAATAACCTTGGTTATTTGTTGGATTCCTAATTAAGGTTAACTGATATTAAGGGTGCCCATATTAAAGTCACATTTATATAGTTTATATAATCTTTTGAGATATAAGGGTACCATGATGGATGGTATTATTTTAAGGGTTTATTTGCAAATGTGCGACCCACTTTTCTCCTCCTGCAAAGAGTTACAATCTCTTCTCTCATAATTTTTTGAGAACCCATCAGTAAAAGAAAAACTAAGAGTTTTGTGTAAGGAAAAAGGAGATAGAGAAAAGAGGTTATTTGCATTAGGGTTTGCAGGATCAAAAGGAAGGAATCAAGGTCTTCTTCAACCTTCATCTAATCTTCTCCAATGGCTTCAGGTATGGGGATTTAATGTATATGTATTTTAATCACGTATTCAATTCTTGAGATGATATTGATTCTTGATTCATGGCTGTTAATCCGCATAATAGTTGCTTTTATATCTTACAGAAGACGGCTCATAGGGCCTGGTCCTTGCTCATTTATGGCATGATGTTGCACATAGTACTATTGAGGAAGTCCTGTGGGAGTAACTTGGAGAAGACTCACATAATTTATTGCTCACGAAACTACATGAACTAAATTGAAACACAAACCAAGTTTCAAATCTTAGAATAATCTATCAGTTTGCAATGCAATTGTTGAAGCTAAAATGTTGACAGCACTTATTTTTTGGGAGTCGATTGATCGATTGGCTCTGAAATTATAACACTCACTTATGAGGGGAAAAAAATCAATTTTGTTTCCCGGAAAAAAGGGAGTGGACACTGCCATGATTTGCTTACTAACATGGCTCCAAACATCAATATGACCTGTTTGAGCTAAAACTGTACGCTGGACATACATACATTTGATGCTCAGCATCCGCATGTTCTATTCATAGTTCAGGTCAACGCTTTTATTTTTTGTAATTACTGTTTGTTTGCAACTGTAACTGACTTTCCCTGTATTGAGATTCGACTACAAGATATGCCGAGAAACTGTTAGAAGTTTTAGTGACCGACTCGACATTTTATATGCTGTGCCTGCAAATATTTCCAAGATATTTTCTGGGAAGGCAAGTAGGAAAGGAGCAAAGACTTCTGCGGACATATAAACAATGTTACAAATAAGAATCTTATAGAAAGAGATTAGAGGAGCAGGTAAAAGAATTATTTTGAAAATATGATTACTAAATTTTTAGGATGGTAAGAACAGCGAATTATGGAGAAGAAATTAGAGAAGAAGAGAGGGAGAGATGAATGGGATCTGGTCGCCGGTCAATATGGTGTGATGTTGATATAGAGTTGGGGTTGACTTGTGAGAGTAATTTGGGGGAAGACTGACACAGCCATTGCTTATGAGAATTAGGTGGAGAAATTCGAACGCAAACAAGTTTCAAAGCTTTGAAAATTCTATGAGTGTGAAATGCAATTGTTGAGGCTTGAATGTTGACAGCACTTATTGTTAGAAGCCGACGGGTAGCTCCCAAAGTCTCCCTCAATAATAGTGGACCTGCCACTTGGTTTTACTAAGGGGCCGTTTGTTTCGCGTAAAACTCCGTAATTCGTAAATGACTTACTACACAGTTACAACTACGGCGTTTGTTGGACCATAATTCATAAAAGAATTACGTAACTCAACTAACAATCACTTGCAACCCAGTTACCACTCACTTACAGCCCAGTTACAGTTAATTTTGTGGTCATACAAATTTGTATTATTTTTTTATATTAATATTAAAAAATTTTAATATTTAACTTTTTTAATATTTATTTGCAGTATTAAAACTTTTAAAATCACCAAGTGGTCAATTTTTTCACTTACGACTTATACATTACGACAACCAAACACCGTAAAGTACAATACACTTTCCCACTTTACAATTTTATATTACCAACCAAACACCGTAAAATTTACATGCATGTAACTCATTTACAATTGTAAAAGACTTTACCAATTATAACTACGAATTACGGCCAGTTACGACAACCAAACAGACCCTAAGTGTTTCTATTCTCTTGCTAACGGCTCACTAAACATATAATTAGTATGTATTGTATATAAAGTTCAATGAACAAAACCAATAGATTCAGATTGCTTCATTTTAAAAAATATTTTTAATGGTTTTTTTATTATGTGTGCAACCACAAACACGGCAACATGATTTTGGACCATAAATCTCTCATTTCAACCCAATCCTTTTTTCTATTTAGTTAGGCCTCAATTGCTACAGTTATGTATTAAAAAAAATAAAAAGTGAATCTTTCTTTTTTACCACAGAATAAGGTTATTCATTTTCAAAGTTTACAAAAGTTATCTAATAATGTAATGTTGGTCTAAATTATAGCTTCAAATTGAGACGGCCCCTCCGGATTATATGCGAACTTAAAAAAAGAGAGGAGTCATACACAAAAATTTAACTAAAAATTAGAGCTTTAAGGTATAAGAAGTTTTTGCCAAAATTCACAATTCTACTAACTCTAATATTTAATTTGCACATGAATTATCAATATTCTCCAAAATCAATAATTTGAACTGTGAAAGTGTGGAAGAAGACTCAGAGATAAATGGGGTATGGTCTCTGTTTTTGAAAGATATGTGAGTGTAACTTGAAGAATGACTAACATAAATGATTCAATGCTCATGAAAATTACATGAATCAACTCGAACACAAGCAAAGTTTCAAAGCTTAGAATAATCAAAGGGCAAAATGCAATTGTTAAGGCTAGAATGTTGACAGAAGTTATTGTTGACAGCGGATGGATAACTCCAACCGTTTACCTTGGAAATAATGAAATCCTTTAGAAGCATGTAGTGGACCAGTCACTTGGTTTTACTAAGCCTTTCTTTTCTCTTGCTAATGGCTATCTGAACATTAAATTAACATAGTACATAGAGTTTATTGAGAAAAACCAATTAATTCAGATTGCTTCATTTTAAAAAATATTTTAATGTTTTTTTTTATGTGTGCTAAAAAAATATGGTAGCTTGATTTTGGACTTGAAGCCTCTAATTTCAACCCAACCATTTTTACATTAGAATTAGGCCTCAGTAGCTAGAGTTATAAATTTAAAAAAAAAATGAAAAGTGGATCTTTTGTTTTTTTACCCTCAGAAAAAGGTTATTTTTTCCAAATTTTACAAAAATTATTTAATAATAAAATGTTGTGACGGGTCTCGATATAGTTGGTCTAAATCATAGCTTCAACTTGAGATGACAAGCAAAAAGTTGAAATGTTCCCTCCTAGTTATATGCGAACTTTTAGAAAATAGGAACAATACATGGAAGTTTAACTAAAAATATGGCTTTAACACAAAAGATTTTTTTTGTTAAAATTTACGATTCGACTAACTCTAATAATTTAATTTGCAACTCCGAAAATAATCAACATTCCCCAGAATTATTAATTTTTAAATAAGTACACCTCGAGAACATGTAGATCACAGTTAATAGTTTGGATCACTATAGATAGCTCACTTATCAGAAAAGAGCTAGGGCATGTGAGAAATTTCCTGCTCGACTTATGTTCTGCTCTTTTCTTGAAGAAATGAGGAGGGTAACATGATTTAGACCACAACATCAATATGGCCTGCATTGACGCATACAAGGATGCCCAGCATCCACATGATATTATTCTACTTACAAAGAGCATTTGGAATGCAAAGCCACTTCTTTCCCCTTGGGGACGCCAATTATAGCTGTGCAGAAGGCTCAAATCCATTACATTCTCTATGCAGAAGGCTGCACCATTTCCCCCGAGTCTTTGCCTTTCATAGTCTTCCTTCCCTCGGAAAAAAACTTTTAATTGTTAAGAGCTTTTCAAATTCATAATGTTTGGATGGATCAGAGCGATAAGAACTCATCGACTTGCACCCGTAACTAGGGGTGGAAACGAACTGAATCGAAGCGAATACTTGAATATTTGAATTCGTATTCGGTCATTTCTCCTCTATTTGAATTTGGATTTGACTTCGAATTGAATAATTTTTTCGATTTGAGTTCTGTTAGGACCGAATATTCGATGTTGGCTTACTAATCGTGAACATACGATCTGATCCATGTGTTGTGTTTTCTTCGAAAAAAAATCACAAATATGTGTATACGATTCAGTTTTCGATTCACTATTCAATTCAATATCGATTCGAGAGAACTGAGAGGAGTTAGCTAGGATTTTTGATTCACTTTCATTATTTTATATTTTGCATAAGAGTTCTCTAAAATGTAACAATTATAAAAGAATGAAGAGGAAATCATGTAAAATATAATTATATGCATATATATTAATCAAATAGCTTATTGAATTATCGAATCAAATGCTAGAATGTTCAGATTTCGATACTTTTAAATTACTTTTAAATTACGAATAGTAAAAGTATTTGTTTACATTTAAATGATCACACAGAATCAAATCTGATCGAATAACTAGACGAACACTTAACGAACTATTTTTTAATTATTCAGTTTGTTTCCACGCCTACCCGCAACTTGCAATGACTAGGACGGAAGTATAAGTATGTAAATAGGATGGAAAATGTCTCGGACAGACAGAAAGTGACAGGACCTGTAAGTGATTATGATTTATTAACTCTTGGCATAAGAGACGAGAGAGGAAGACTTGGAAAGAAGACTTCGAAAAAGATGAAGTTATAATTTCACACGCAGAGTCTTCCTGTGAACTCGTAGCATCAAACCATTCAAATGTGGGTGACTATGCATAAGGGGCAGGAGCTCAGAACCTTACATGTGTTGTGGATCAGAAGCAAAGAGACAAAGAGAGGAAGACTTGAAAAAAGATGAAGTTATAATTTCAAAAGAGACAAAGAGAGGAAGTCTTGGAGAGATGATGTAACCCTCGGTTCCCAACATATGTGTGTTAATACTAGTATCCGATACTGATTTCATCATCCTGGTATTCGAATTGAGGCCATTTCAGCTCGAGATATTATTTTTAAATATTTTGAATTTTTCTGAATTTTCTGAAAAATTTAGAAATTATTGGAGAAGAATCTCAATTCGGGGTCGATCGGTGTCATAGGCTGACTCTGGAATTTTTAATTAACAATTGGGAATGAATTTTGGAGATCCAACTTCACAACAGTGTTCAGGATGACATCTTCTATTTTTGAGAATTTTTGAGGCTTTTTCTAAATTAATAGGAGTTTAATCCAATAAAATAATGAGTAAATATTTGTTTAAGAAGAAAAAAAGGAAATTAAAATAAAAATAAAATAAAAATATAAACAGAAAAATGGTCCTTTTTGAGTGAGCACTGACTCGAAACTCTAACCCAGCTTCCGACAGCTCTGTTCTCAACCACATGGCCACTGCGGCGTGACCTTCTCATTTAACTGTTTTTAACAAAACGAAGATTAATTTGATGGTTCACAGATTCGAACCTATCCCCCTCTTTCCCCCACATCCCCGCGCCTACGCCAATTGGCCACACTGGCGAGGTAATTTTGAAGCACACATTTTATATTTAAGCATTTGATGTATCACCCTTTTCCCCTCTCATTTTCACCACGTTTCACCTTCTCCCCCACGCTGCACCCATTTCTTCCGATTCAGTTCATGTGTGAGCCACACACACATACAATAAGAGGGCTAATCACACATTGACACGCGAATTAGACCTCTTATAATCTCTTATAATATGTGTGTGAGGCCCACACATAACATATTATAAGAGGATCAATACACGTGTCAATGCGTGATTGGTCCTCTTATTATATGTGTGTGTGTGACTCACACGCATGAACCGAACCCGATTTCTTCCCCCACGTCTCTACCGGTTCCTACTCTCTCGCTCACGTCCTCTCTCTCCCCTTCTATTTCTCTCTCTAATATTATTCTCTCTCTCCTCTTCCCCCATAACGCACAACCCGGTGCCAACCCACTGCTAGGGTTATTGAGAGAGAAATTTACATCAGCCGCCAGCTGAGAGGCTCTCTCAGCTGTCACTTCAATATGATCGCAAACTTACTGCAATATGATCGCAGTCCTAAAAAATCATATATTTTCAGTGTAATTAAGACTGCAACCATGGTAGCAGTTCTTAAAAAAGACTGCGACCTTGGTCGCTATCCTGAGAAAAAACTGCGAGGAGGAGGAGAGAGAGATTCAGGGAGGAGAGGGGGCGGGAGGAGGGTGAGAGAGTTTCAGGGAGGAGAAAGAAGAGGCTTTTTTTCTTTCTTTTCTTTAATTTAAAAAAAGTGAAGGCATAACGTGTAGTTTACTTATATTCCATTCAAAAACTAACAGTAAGGTGAGTTTTTACTAATCAAAAGTTTTGAGTGGTATATAGACAATATCAATGATTTGGAGGGTAAATTCCTAAATATAGAAGATTTGGGGGGTGGGTGGGTGTGTTTGTGTGTGTAACCCTTTTTTATAAACTGTGTCCTATCATTTTGCATGAGATGCATTGAACGGATGTGATAATTGTTAACTTTAAGGTAATGGCCCTTAACAGAGCTCAATGAAGAAAAAGGATTATCCAAACTCAAATGTCTGGAACAAGGTCTTTGTTTTAAGTCTTTGTTATTGTTATTTTAGTAAATATCCCAACTTCATGTCATATTGTCATAGCTGCGTACCCATTTCATATCCGTGTGTTTTTGCAGATTAGAACCTGTCATTATCGAGCTTGAGCGACAACGTGCACCAGTTGTAGTCATTTCTCATCAGGTCTATATGTTCTCTCTTCTATTTAATTGCGATTTTGATTGAAATATTTCACTAATTAAAATTTCAATTTGATGCAGGCTGTGTTAAGAGCGCTCTATGCATATTTTGTAGACAGGCCATCGAAAGAAGTCCCCCATACTGAGGTAAATGGGAAAACTCTCATATCTTTTTGCTATCTCTGCTTCCAAGAAAGAGATGGAAAGGAAAGAGCATGCGGCATGCGCCTTCCATTTTTTTGGTTGCTAAAGAAAGTAGAGGCTGAAAAACAGGAAAAAAAAAAGAGAGCTATGTTTGGAATATAGTAAAAAAATGAAAGAAGAGAATCTCTCCTTCGTGGTTACATGAATGGATGATCATGAGTTGTTTTTCCCCCCACTTACCCGTATGTCCGTTCATACCAAGTTTAAGCTATTATTCTTTATGCTTTATGTAGGTACCTCTTCATACCGTAATTGAGATTCAGATGGGGGTGACTGGTGTGCAAGAGAAAAGATACAAGCTCATGGATTGAGCTATTGGAGACCTATATGTAATATGAGACATAGAAAGCTAGCAAAGACATATTGCTTCCTTTCCATAGATCACTAAAATGAGACTGGCAGCACCATTGCATGTTCCTAATTTAATACTCTGTATCATCTGTAGTTGGTGAGATGAAACCTCAAGGGAAGTCATCTTTACCAATTGTATCCACATTTGACTGATACAAATGTCATTCGTTCTTGGTGCCAGAGTAATTTGGTACCTCTGCGAATTTCAGTTTCTTATATGTATTCAAAAGCTTACACAATTTATGCAATTACCATTCATTAAAGATGAAAAAGGAAGGAACAACTTGTACATAGTATTGTAAAGTAAAGCACATTTTTGATTTTCTCATAAAAGATATATTTATAGTTTATTTTATTTTTAAATATCATTAACTGGTTTTTATTCATGAAGATCTTTGTTACTGTTTGTTATTCTATCTGACATATATTTTTTGAAATGTGAAGACAGTTTACGAGACAAATGTTTTTGCAGGTCTCAGACTGTTGAGATCAAAACTAAGGTGTAAAATGTCAACTCTCATTTTAGAGTTTGTTCAATGTCAACTCTCATTTCAGAATTTGTTCATTTATTTATTGCTGCAAATGTGAAATAAGTCAGGATCACTGAGGACCGAGATTTGTTCTGCACTTGTAGGTCATCTTTACTTTTACCGGATGTCTCTAATGCAGAAACAGATTAGAGAATTTTGCAGGTCGATTATGGTACAAATTTCTAATCTATGATTACTTCCTCACTTTTAGGGTCAATGATGATTTGCGTGGCTCTTACATTACTGAAATAGAACTATTTGCTATTGTTCAATGGGATATCATTGCTTCTCTCACCTGCTGAAACTTATTTATTTCCGTCTTCCCAAAGTATTTTTACCCTTTAAAATTAATTGTCTTCATGTTAAGTACCTAAAAATCTGTGCTCACATTTGTGTTTGCATTTTTTTGATTAGATGCCTGAGATTCTACTGTTGTCATCTATATTTATGGATGAGAGGATCCTTGGATACTTCACACTGAAGCTGTTGCGTTTTGCCATAAACAGAATGGTTGAAAGCATCAGGCCTTCTCTCTCTAACCTTTCTAATGAACTCAGTATTCAAGTTCAGGAAGTTCACTCACAGAATGAAACTATTGTCTTACTGTTGCTGGCAACACTTGTATCCTTCTTGCTAATCCTACTGCTGCTATACATTTCTGCTGTATGCTTCAGGGTTGAGCCCTCGGAGGATTCATTTCTTCCCATCTCCGGTTCTACAGCCGGTATTGACTGCGCTGTCTGCTTAAGTGTGTTGACAATGGCACGGCTGTGAGGCTGAGCAAGTGCAAGCATTGTTTCCATGCTGCTTGCATCGGTGCCTGGTTCATGTCTCGTCCCATATGCCCAGTTTGCAGAGCCCCTCTGAGATTGTCTTTGGCACCAATAAGCTCGGTAGAAGGGACGGTGACTGAGATGGCCGGTGAGATGGAAGGAAGCAGAGGAGGTGAAGTTGGGGCTGATTTATGTTGTGATTTAGGAACGTTTGATGGCCAACGTCCTCTATGTTTCCTGGGGATCGGTCGGTATATGAAGGATGCTGCCATGGGAGGGTGACCGTTAACAGGCCACTGGCGCTTTACTGAGTAGGATAAACGATTTCTTTTCTTAACGAATAAGGTGGATAACTCGTTCTAAAGCCCTTCTCCTCTCTAATGGATAATGAAGAAATTCTCTTGTTATGCTAGTTGGAGGCATACTGAAGTAGTGTCAATTGGGATTTGCCGCATGTCTAATCCCAATGCCTTCGTCGAGTTAAATTTTGCAATTTTTCTATTTTCCCCTTGTCGTAAATGGTCGTGTTTTAGGTTTATAGGCTTCCTACAGGAGGTGGTCACAGCGAGGAGGCTGATTTGAATCTGAATTGAATGGCTATTCTAACATTAAATTTATATTAATGTTTCTGCTCCTAAGAACATAGTTTGTAAGGGCGTGTGATTTGCAGAGAAACTACAAATTTTAGTCATGTTTTTAGCTACAATAAAAGAAAATTCTGGTATAAAAGACCCTTCTTATGTTTAAGAGAGAGAAAGGAAATAGTATTTTTTAGATATGAAGTTGCAGGTCCTTTGCAGCCTGCATATCCTAACTAATTTTTAATTCACGGTAGTCAGCAGAAATGCACGCTAGACATGTTCTTTTTGCTGGCTACTATACTGTATTTGTTTGACTTATTAGATTTAACCATCTGCTCTATTTGAGCCCTCTTTTTTTTCTCGGAAGAGAGAGGAAGAGGGAAAGAGAAGAGAGACTGAAGAAGAGAAGAGAAAAAGAACTCAAAAAATTATTTAAGTACCGAGATCTCTATGCTTAGCTCTCTTCACTGAAATTTGAGCTGAAGAGATGAAGGAAGAAAGAGGGCTCTCCTCCTCAGCTTAAATCTTATAATTGCTGATTTTTATTCCTGCTATTTGGTTACTTGGTGGAATTGAGTTCCAATTCCTGTTGTTGGGTTGAATGAAATTGGGATTTCAACTTATTTTATTTACTTATAATAAATATATGAAAAAAAATTCTGTTATTGAAATTCAGACAACCTGTGAGTAAATTCAGTACAAATCTATATTGAGAGAAACTGGAGAAAAATCTATTGAGATACTTTTGTTGACACATAAGATACAGGTTGGAAGTACGTCTCCAACAATAAAGTATGAGACATTTTTTTTTTTATGCTTGGAAGAGGATTGAAATTTAGCGCATATTATTCGGCAAAAAATAATGCTATTCTAGCTCAAATTTTGTGACTTGAATTTAATGAGATGTAGGCCTCTAAATAATTCATGGGACATGGGCCTCACAAGGCAAGGTAACCCATTGAAAACAATAAAGGTATAGTAAAAACATTTGTTATTGCTGAGAGTAAGTATGCGAATGTCGTGCAATAAAGAATGAAAGAACTATCTTAATACTATATAAGATTTGACTAGCATACTTTCGCAATCCATTTTCACTCGTTTGCCAATTAAGACATATTCAATTGGCTAAATAACCCTCTCTCTTTGTAACATTAGAGCAATACCTTGAAGTTTCACCGATGAAATTCACATTACACAAAATATAAAGAAATTAGTACAAACCCCATAACTTAGCAAATTACATGATGGAGCTATCTTCAAATTGATATTTAAACTATATAAGGTAACCCATTAGATTGAACAATCGACCAATCAAAAAAAAGGACCAAAAGAGTTAAATGAAGTACAAAAGAAACTGGGATCCATTTATCCAAAAACGAGCGATAACAGATAACAGATGAAACCTGGGAATTGTCTTGAGTCTAATCCAAGAATATTGAATCAATAACTCCATATAAGCTCCAATATAAGCACTTCTTCATCTACGACTTGTTCCAATATAATATAAAATAATATAAAATGTGTTATTGTTCCATTGGATCTTGATACTCTTCAGTAGCCAGATTGAGCCCAATTTAGTTTAAGTTGATGTAGGATGTTAATTTTGCATCAAGGCATGTTCCACCAATCATTCAAATGTGTCTTTAGACCGTTATTTAAAACACAAGTCTAAATAACAATATTAGTCACTAAATTGAAAGGTCAACTCATTATCAAACCAATGGAATTCACAGGTACGTGTTGGGCATTGAGCTGCTAGAAATAACGGATCAAGAGAAAAGACAATATAAATAATCGTTCATATAATGTCAATTAAATTCATATTCAAATCCAACCCAACAATTACATATAATAGATGTAATAAGTTAAAAAACCTCAAGAACAGTATTGACTTTGCAGAAGCTAGTTCCAACAATTTATGGCTTCCTACGTACATTCACTGCTCACGAATGTCTTAAGATCATAGCAGGTCAGTGTCATTGCTTTCTCCAAAATTTTAGAGGCACATTTTGAAGTACTAGAACCACTGCGAAGCCCACTCCAAATCCCAATCCAACAAATAAGGCTAGACCAATTACATATGTCGACGATGAACTATTAGACTCTGATGGTGACACTGCATCTGTTATCTTTGGACTTGCGCTGCCACATTGCTTTGATAATGGGCTCCCGCACAATCCTGGATTCTCTTGAAAAGATGCGTTTGAGAATGTAGAGAATTGGTTGCCTTGAGGGATTTTTCCAATGAAATTGTTGTCAGAGAGATTTAAGTAAGAAAGAAAAGTGAGAGACACCATCTCGTTTGGAATCTCTCCTGAAAGAGAGTTTGCTGAGAGATCCAATGACTCGATCTGTTTCATGTTCCCAATTGTTGGAGGGATGTCTCCTGAGAGAAAGTTGTGCGACAAGTTGAGCACATGGAGGCCTTGAAGTTCACCGATCACCTCTGGAATATCACCCTCAAAGGCATTGTTGGAGAAATCAACATATGTAAATATGGTCAATAATTTTCTTATTATTGATATCTCTCCTTTATTTGTTATTGAAACCACATCGTTTATATGTATATCAGAAGTGAAATTCAAGGGACTAAGAATTAATCCCACAGTTGAGGAGTTTAGCTGCGAGGAATTCAACATTGCCTTCAAGGCATTGAAACACTCCGAAGAGAGACTACCATTGAAGTGGTTTGAAGAGAGATCAAAAATTTGTAGCTTTGGCAATGCATAGTTGATCCCAGGACTTCGAACGCAATTGATCGGCCCATAAAATTTGTTTGCCCTTAGAATAAGGACACGGAGTGTAACCAAATCTCTCAACCAGTACGGAAAAGAATCCATGATATGATTGTTCCCAAGGTCTAGAACCTCTAGTGATATACAGTTGATCAACGAGCGGGTAATTGCCCTTGCAAACTGTTGCCATCAAACATTATTCTCTCTAGTTTACATCCTTTACTGATATTTTGTGGAATGATCCCTCGAAGTTCGTTTCCTCTGAGGTTTAATTCAACTAGAGAATTGTTACCTTCTAATAGGCAAGATGGTATTGAACCACTCAAGCTGTTGTTTGAAAAGTCAAGGACTCGGAGAATCTTTGTTGTGCAAATGGATGGCGGGATTTCTCCAGTGATGATGTTGTTTGCTAGTGAGAAGAATTCGATATTATTAAGATTGAAGAAGATGTTGGAAGGTATAGTGGACGAGAAGTTGTTGTTTGAATAATCTAGTGCACTAATACCTGGGGGAAGGAGTGGAATTGGTCCTTGGAGCATATTGGATTGGAGATAGAGAGATTGAAGGTTGGTTGTAGTAAGATCAATTGGTCCCTCGATGTTTGAAAATGAATTAAAGGATAGGTTTAAAAAATTGGGCACCCTCCATATCCACTTTGGAATACTACCATTGATTCTATTATTTGATATATCTAACAACTCTAGTCTATCTTGATACCTTAAAAAGGCAGGGATCTTGGAGAGATTGCAAGATGCCAAATCAATTGCATACAACTTTGGAAAAGTGTGAAAGTTGTTTTCACTGACATCTTGAATCAGTTTATTGTTTGAGACAGACAAGTCAGTTAGATTTCCCAGACTGTTAAACATGTCTAACTCCACACTGAAATTGTTTGATGCAATGTAAAATGATTCAAGCCCTGACATTTTTGAAATTGACCTTGGAACCCATCCCTGCAATTGGTTATTGCTCAAATCAATAGACTGTAGTGAAGTTGATGGGTTCAAAAACTCTCCTAGTTCACCAGAGAGTTGATTATAAGACAAATACAGTGTTTTCAAATGAGGGAGGCAGAACAAAGACATAGGGATAGGTCCTGTAAGACTATTTTTATAAAGGTAGAGTTCAAAAAGTTTTGCCTGGGGTTCAAAAGAAGGGACTGGACCGCTAAGAGAATTATATGAAAGATCCATAGACTCCAGTTGAATTAAACTCCCAATCGAAGTGGGAATAACTCCCGTCAAACAATTCCCTGAAAGAACCAAATTCTCCAGTTGAATTAAACTCCCAATCGAAGTGGGAATAACTCCCGTCAAACAATTCCCAGAAAGATCCATAGACTCCAGTTGAATTAAACTCCCAATCGAAGTGGGAATAACTCCCGTCAAACAATTCCCTGAAAGAACCAAATTCTCCAGTTGAATTAAACTCCCAATTGAAGTGGGAATAACTCCCGTCAAACAATTCCCTGAAAGATCCATAGACTCCAGTTGAATTAAACTCCCAATCGAAGTGGGAATAACTCCCGTCAAACAATTCCCTGAAAGAACCAAATTCTCCAGTTGAATTAAACTCCCAATCGAAGTGGGAATAACTCCCGTCAAACAATTCCCTGAAAGATCCATATACTCCAGTTGAATTAAACTCCCAATCGAAGTGGGAATAACTCCCGTCAAACAATTCCCTGAAAGAACCATAGACTTCAGTTGAATTAAACTCCCAATTGAAGTGGGAATAACCCCCGTCAAACAATTCCCTGAAAGATCCATGTAAACTAGTTGGGTTAAGTTTGCAATTGAAGCGGAGATTGGTCCTGAAAAATTTGAGTGCTGGAGAGACAAGCTTTGCAAAGCACTGTCCGTCGGAAAAACAGGCAAAGCTCCTGAAAGCCTTGGATTCTCAAATAGATCCAGATCCGTCAAATTTTTGTATTTAGAGAAGAAGTCGTTGGGCAACGATCCTGCAAATCCAAATCAACCAAGACTAAGAAGGCAGCTAGCTTTTGTTACAAAGAAAAAGAAACAAATCAAGCACAACATTCAATCAAACAGTAGAATTAAAATTTAAAAAAAAAACAAAAAGTTGTTCACCTGGGAGGTCACAGTCAACCAAACTGAGGACTTGAAGCCGAGGCAGCGACGTGGACAATGTCTTGCTCCAGTCATGTTCAGAGGACATGTTGAAACCAAAGAGACTCAACCTTTTTAAAGCATTATCCGTCGGAAAATCAGGCAAAGCTCCTGGAAGCCTTGGATTAAAAGATAGCTCCAGATCCGTCAAATTTTTGTTTGTAGTGAAGAAGTCGTTGGGCAATGATCCTGCAAATCCAAATCTACCAAGACTAAGGAGGCAGCTAGCTTTTGTTACAAAGAAATAGAAACAAATCAAGCACAATATTCAATCAAACAATAGTTTTAAAATAAATAAAAATAAAATAAAAAGTTGTTCACCTGGGAGGTCACAGCCAACCAAACTGAGGACTTGAAGCCGAGGCAGCGACTTGGATAATGTCTTGCTCCAGTCATGTTCAGAGGACATGTTGACATAGTCGAGATGGAGCTCCCTCAGATTGCTAAGGTTTTTAACCAGCATTTGGAGACTAGGATTTCGGAGCTGTAATTCATTTCCTGAGAGATCGAGGGAGATCAAGCTGGTCAAGTGAGAGATGCCAATGGGAATCTGGCCGCTCAATCCCGTATAACTGAGATTGAGGTGCGTCAGTTTGGTAAGCCTCTCGAAACCTGACTGAGGAATGGGGACGCCCTCAAAGTTATTCCATCCGAGGTTGAGAGTTTGCAGAGAGGTGAGGTTGAAGAGGCTAGAACGGAGATTACCATATATATGCCTCCCACTGAGATTTAACTAAAAATTAGGGCTTTAAGGTATAAGAAGTTTTTGCTAAAATTCACAATTCTACTAACTCTAATATTTAATTTGCACATGAATGATCAACATTCTCCAAAATCAATAATTTGCACTGTGGAAGTGTGGAAGAAGACTCAGAGATAAATAGGGTCTGGTCTCTGTTTTTGAAAGATATGTGAGTGTAACTTGAAGAAAGACTAACATAAATGATTCAATGCTCATGAAAATTACATGAATCAACTCGAACACAAGCAAAATTTCAAAGCTTAGAATAATCAAAGGGCAAAATGCAATTGTTGAGGATAGAATGTTGATAGAAGTTATTGTTGAAAGCGGATTGATAACTCCAACCGTTTACCTTGGAAATAATGAAATTCCTCTAGAAGCATGTAGTGGACCAGTCAATTGGTTTTACTAAGCTTTCTTTCTCTTGCTAATGACTGTCAGAACATCTAATTAACATAGTACATAGAGTTTATTGAGAAAAACCAATTAATTCAGATTGCTTCATTTTAAAAAAAAATTTTAATTTTTTTTTTATGTGTGCTAAAAAAATATGGTAGCTTGATTTTGGACTTGAAGCCTCTAATTTCAACCCAACCATTTTTACATTAGAATTAGGCCTCAGTAGCTAGAGTTATAAATTTTAAAAAAAATGAAAAGTGGATCTTTTGTTTTTCCCCCCTCAGAAAAAGGTTATTTTTTTTCCAAACTTTACAAAAATTATTTAATAATAAAATGTTGTGACGGGTCTCGATATAGTTGGTCTAAATCATAGCTTCAACTTGAGATGGCAAGCAAAAAGTTGAAATGTTCCCTCCTAGTTATATGCGAACTTTTAGAAAATAGGAACAATACATGGAAGTTTAACTAAAAATATGGCTTTAACACAAAAGATTTTTTTGGTTAAAATTTACACTAACTCTAATAATTTAATCTGCAACTCCGAAAATAATCAACATTCCCCAGAATTATTAATTTTTAAACAAGTACACCTTGAGAACATATAGATCACAGTTAATAGTTTGAATCACTATAGATAGCCCACGTATCAGAAAAGAGCTAGGGCATGAGAATTTTCCTGCTCGACTTATGTTCTGTTCTTTTCTTGAAGAAATGAGGAGGGTAACATGATTTAGAACACAACATCAATATGGCCTGCATTGACGCATTCAAGGATGCCCAGCATCCACATGATATTATTCAACTTACAAAGAGCATTTGGAATGCAAAGCCATTTCTTTCCCCTTGGGGACGCCAATTATAGCTATGCGGAAGGCTCAAATCCATTACATTCTCCATGCAGAAGGCTGCACCATTTTCCCCGAGTCTTTGCCTTTCATAGTCTTCCTTCCCTCGGGAAAAAACTTTTAATTGTTAAGAGCTTTTCAAATTCATAATGTTTGGATGGATCAGAGCGATAAGAACTCATCGACTTGCACCCGTAACTAGGGTGGAAACGAACTGAATCGAAGCGAATACTTGAGTATTTGAATTCGTATTCGGTCATTTCTCCTCTATTTGAATTTGGATTCGACTTCGAATTGAATAATTTTTTCGATTTGAGTTCTATTAAGACCGAATATTCGATGTTGGCTTACTAATTGTGAACATTCGATCTGATCCATGCGTTGTGTTTTCTTCGGAAAAAATCACAAATATGTGTATACGATTCGGTTTTCGATTCACTATTCAATTCGATATCGATTCGGGAGAACTGAGAGGAGTTGGCTAGGATTTTTTATTCACTTTCATTATTTTATATTTTGCATAAGAGTTCTCTAAAATGTAACAATTACAAAAGAATGAAGAGGAAATCATGTAAAATATAATTATATGCATATATGTAATAATATATTTTTATAAGGGGTTAAAATGCATATATATTAATCAAATAGCTTATTGAATTATCGAATCAAATGCTAGAATGTTCAGATTTCGATACTTTTAAATTACTTTTAAATTACGAATAGTAAAAAGTATTTGTTTACATTTAAATGATCACACAGAATCAAATCTGATTGAATAACTAGACGAACACTTAACGAACTATTTTTTAATTATTCAGTTTGTTTCCGCGCCTACCCGCAACTTGCAATGACTAGGACGGAAGTATAAGTATGTAAATAGGATGGAAAATGTCTCGGACAGACAGAAAGTGACAGGACCTATAAGTGATTATGATTTGTTAACTCTTGGCATAAGAGACGAGAGAGGAAGACTTGGAAAGAAGACTTGGAAAAAGATGAAGTTATAATTTCACACACAGAGTCTTCCTGTGAACTCGTAACATCAAACCATTCAAATGTGGGAGACTATGCATAAGGGGCAAGAGCTCAGAACCTTACGTGTGTTGTGGATCAGAAGCAAAGAGACAAAGAGAGGAAGACTTAAAAAAAAGATGAAGTTATAATTTCATAAGAGACAAAGAGAGGAAGTCTTGAGAGATGATGTAACCCTCGGTTCCCAACATATGTGTGTTAATACTAGTATCCGATACTGATTTCATCATCCTGCTATCTGAATTGAGGCCATTTCAGCTCGAGATATTATTTTTCAATATTTTGAATTTTTCTAAATTTTCTGAGAAATTTAGAAATTATTGGAGAAGAATCTCAATTCGGAGTCGATCGGTGTCATAGACCGACTCTGCAATTTTTAATTAACAATTGGGAATGAATTGTGGAGATCCGACTTCGCAACAGTGTTCAAGATGACATCTTCTATTGTTGAGAATTTTTTAGCGTTTTTCTAAATTAATAGGAGTTTAATCCAATAAAATAATGAGTAAATATTTGTTTAAGAAGAAAAAAGGAAATTAAAATAAAAATAAAATAAAAATATTAACAGAAAAATGGTCCTTTATGAGTTAGCACTGATTCGAAACTCTAACTCATCTTCCGACTGCTCTGTTCTCAACCACATGGCCACTGCGGCGTGATGTTCTTATTTAACTGTTTTTAAATTTATCCTTTTTTCTTGTGAAATTAAAAACCAAACCAGTTTAATTTGATGTAATGTTCTCATATTCGAACCAATCCCCCTCTTTCCCCCACATCCCCACGCCTACACCAATTGGCCACACTGGCGAGGTAATATTTAAGCACACATTTTATATTTAAGCATTTGATGTATCGCCCTTTTCCCCTCTCATTTTCACCACGTTTCACCTTCTCCCTCACGCTGCACCCATTTCTTCCGATTCGGTTCATGCGTGAGCCACACATACATACAATAAGAGGGCCAATCACACATTGACACGCGAATTGGACCTCTTATAATCTCTTATAATATGTGTGTAAGGCCCACACATAACATATTATGAGAGGATCAATACACGTGTCAATGCGTGATTGGTCTTCTTATTGTATGTGTGTGACTCACACAAATGAAACGAACCCGATTTCTTCCCCAACGTCTCCACCGGTTCCCACTCTCTCGCTCACGTCCTCTCTCTCCCCTTCTATCTCTGTCTCTCTCTAATATTATTCTCTCACTCACTCACTCACTCTCTCTCTCTATCTCTATCTCTCTCTCTTCCCCCATAACGCATAACCCGGAGCCAACCTACTGCTAGGGTTACTGAGAGAGAGAAATGTACATCAGCCGCCAGCTGAGAGACTCTCTCAGCTGTCACTTCAATATGATCGCAAACTTACTGCAACATGGTCGCAGTCCTAAAAAATCATATATTTTCAGTGTATTTAAGACTGCAACCATGGTAGCAGTTCTTAGAAAAAGCTGTGACCTTGGTCGCTGTCCTGAGAAAAAATGCGAGAAGGAGGAGGAGAGAGAGATTCAGGGAGGAAAGGGGGCGGGAGGAGGGGGAGAGAGTTTCAGGGAGGAGAAAGAAGAGGCTTTTTTTTCTTTCTTTTCTTTAATTAAAAAAAAGTGAAGGCATAAAGAGTAGTTTGCTTATTTTCCATCTAAAAACTAACAGTAAGGTGAGTTTTTACTAATCAAAAGTTTTGAGTGGTATATAGACAATATCAATGATTTGGAGGGTAAATTCCTAAATATAGAAGATTTGGGGGGTGGGTGGGTGTGTTTGTGTGTGTGTAACCATTTTTCATATACTGTGTCCTATCATTTTGCATGAGATGCATTGAACGGATGTGATAATTGTTAACTTTAAGGTAATGGCCCTTAACAGAGCTCAATGGAGAAAAAGGATTATCCAAACTCAGATGTCTGGAACAGGTCTTTGTTTTAAGTCTTTGTTATTGTTATTTTAGTAAATATCCCAACTTCATGTCATATTTGTAGGAAGAGAGAGGAAGTCGACGAGGTTCAGCAACAGTAGCAGCAGGGAAGCAGCAGCAGTGGCACGGTCGACCAAGCCGGTCGACCGTTGGGAAGCAGCAGCAGTAGCAGCAGTAGCACGGTCGACCGGCCCGGTCGACCGTTGTGCACAACGTGCACAAGGTTGTAGCGGTCGACCGCCCGGTCGACCGACTAAAAGTGCCTAACTCTCGGTTAGGCACGGTCGACCGGCACGGTCGACTGGTGCCTATGGTCGGTCGACCGACCGGTCGACCGACAGTCGGGTTGGGCTGTTTTGGGAAAGTTGCTAAATTGAAAATCTGCTCAAGTTGAAAATTTTTTGTTAGGGTTTTCCTAGGGTATATGAGAGAGGCAGAGATCTCTTCATTAGTAAGGCTTGTAATGCTGTAATACTTGTATTGATTGACAAATCAATAGAAAATCTCTCTTCCTTGCCCCGAGGACGTAGGCGAAATTGGCCGAACCTCGTTAAATCTGGTTTTGTGTTCTTCTCATTGATTGTTTGTTATTTGCTGTTGGTGGTACTGTTATTTTGCATTTGGGATCTAGGGTTTCCTCTACGTGGTTGTTGTTCGGCGCACAACAAGTGGTATCAGAGCATCCCAGGTTCGTCGTGGGATTATCTGGAGATTCGAAGGGCATCAGTTGCTGATTTGGTGGAGATCGTGTGTCGATCTCAGATCAGCGTTGTGTCTATTCGTGGGATCGTGTGTCGATCTCAGAACAATGCGTGAAGTGCTCAAGGAATTATTAGAGGAGTAGATCTGGTCAGAAACTCATTTAGGGTTTCGTGAGAAGGTAAAGATCTGATCTTTATCAAAGTTGTTTATCTATCTCCGTTTGATTTTTTCCGCATTACATAGAGGATCCAGTTAGAGAGATGACAGAAGAAAGTACATCAGTGAGGACCATGAATCCTCATCCGAGGATTGACGTCGTGAAGTTTAATGAGACTAACAATTTTGGCATGTGGAGGTACGAGGTGATGGATGCCCTGAATGCATCTAACCTCGAGGATACTCTACGTCTGGAGAAGAAGCGAAGCACAACCACTGAAGAAGAGTGGGAGAAGATGAACCGATCTGCGTGTGGCTTAAACAGATCGTGTCTAACACAAGACATCAAATATCTTGTGTTACACGAGACATCTGCGAGGCAGTTGTGGGAGATCCTTAAAAGAAAATATCTGACCAAGAGTATTGAATCAGGATTACAGCTGAAAAGCAAGCTGTACGGGTTTCAGATGAAGAAGAGATGCTCTGTGAATGAACATCTGAATCGCTACACGAAGCTTCTTATGGATTTGGTCAATGTGGATGTCAAGATAGATGAAGAAGATAAAGTGGTAATCCTCTTGAACTCTCTTCCTGCAGAAGAGTATGAGACGTTTACCTTAACCTTCATAAATGGGAGACAGTCCCTTGACTATCATGAAGTGTCGTCTGCTTTGGCTAATTATGAGACGAGGAGAAAGGAAAGACAGCCTTTTCAGGCAAGCTCATCGGCAGAGGCGCTAGCAGTAAGAGGCAGGGGTTCATATAGGAAGGGCAAAGATGATAGAGGGAGATCGAAGTCCAGGCCGGGTTATCGAGATCTGAAGAAGAACCAGTGTGCCTTCTGTAGAGAATTAGTGTAACGCCCCGTTCCTATAGGTACGGAGACGTTATGGCGACGCATATACGCGAGGTAAAATACCCCTCGTATACGCGCTAAGCCTCAATTGTAACCTGAACAAGCTATAAATCGGAAGCATAATGATCAATGAACACTGCAGTAATACATATAAGACCACACATGATAGCAATGAATAACGGGAAGAAAATAATAGCTGAATAGAAGTCAAAGGTGATATACAGGAATCAAAGAATAATAACAAGAATGAAATGCAAGTATACCAGGATCAAGAGGAGAGGACCCAAGCTCCTCGCAGGGCGTACCATCTCATCGAACACCTGCACATTAGAACAATCGTCCAATATCTGGACGTGCAAATCCAGGGTCGTCAGAACGCGACCATAATGAGTGTGTGTGTAAAGGGGAAAAAGCTCGTGCAGAAACAATGTGCATAAATAGTAATAAGAACAACTGCAGATATAAAAGACTGAATAACAAGATAAATAACTGCACTGTAGTATAACGGATAATCAACATGAATAAAGACAGAATACAACTGTCACAATAGTAAACAAGCAACTGATGGCAAAATATGTAACCTATCACATGTCACTAAGCTGGTATCCAAGTTTGGTCATAAATCTGGTCCTGGTACAATCATGTGTCTAACATAGTGATATATAAATATACAACCAGGTGATTACAGTCAGTCACAAAGCATCAACAGTTTATTATTAATTATGTCAGCGAACACCAATTGTCACATGTAATAGACGCATCCCATACTACGCCTACCACACATGCCAATCGATGCCCTTAAGTTATTGAAACTGATCGGTTGGAGACATTGTCCATGCTTTAGGTGGGTCCCGTACATACCCGGGACCACGGCCCAGACTCCTGACGCTGAACCAGGACCTACCGCCAGGTACTCAAGAACATGTAAACAGGAACAGGTACATGTATAACATGTATAACAGGAAACATGACGGGGTGCCAGTCACCCCCACGGGAACCCTGCAGTGGAACCCTCTTTCGGCTGCGCAACCTAAATCCTAGGTCCACCCAAAATACGGACGCTGTCTCCTCCATCAATCTCCCAATCCCAGTGCAAGTGGTTTATTATCATGTTTTAGTTTATCAAGACTATTTAATATGCATGTTACTTGAATCTCTGGGATAACTCGGTGGTAGTCACGGTAACAATATCAACATGTGAAAGTCAGGGTACCGGTATAACAGGAGTATAACATGTCAAGTAACAAGATACCGGTATAACAGGAATATATGTAACAAGTAAACATGCGGGTGTTGTTACCGTGTAATAATATTTTCCCAGCAAATTCAGTAACATGAACATGGTAGTTGTAGGTAGATGCCAAGTAGTCAGTCAGGTTCCACAGGTAAATCAATATATACAAGGTGAGTAATAACCTACTATCAAGAATAGAATAATCCAGCAAAGTATACTATAAACTCAGATTCTCAAGACCATCCATACATCACTCTCAAAGTCACCAATAAGTAAAGTCGATCAATAGTTGCCATAAAACTCCGAACATGTAATATAATCATCAATGTCAATGAAATCACTCTCATAACAACTCTATCTCCAATAACTGAAGTAGTCAAGACTAAATCATAACAAGTCCATATCAATATCTGAATGAGTCTTCACCAATAAAAGAATATCAAGTCAACACATGCTGAATCATATCAAAGTAAGGGAATCATCCTCAAATAACTTATGGTCTAGAATATTTACTCTTGATACTCAACATCAGCAACATATCATCTAAACAATTCTCAAATGCCAACAGCATCAATCTCATCTCAAAACAAGTCAGGCTCCAATATGAGGAATATAGATTCTGGATAACCTTTACTCAAGATCAATCTAAATATCAACCCAACTAATTCAGTCATATCTAATTAGATCGTCATCCAACGTAAATAACATAAGTCCCAGATCAATCCAAAGTCATTACAACCAACTCATATGTCAATAGTTACATGATCATCGAGTACCAATATACATCAAGTCATCTGATATAATAATTGTCATTCCAACATATATCAATCATCAAGTTTAGTTCTCTCACTCTAACAATCTAATCTGATTCCCAAGTTCTCAAAGGTTCACATTTCTATTAAGGTCAACATCAGATCCCAATACTTGACAACATATCCAATCCATGCATATAAGATCTATCATGATAATTCAAGTCATTCCATCTAATATCTATCCCTCGATATCATATACATCTATCAATAACCAATACATAATCCATGGGTGAAGTCCACAATCCATCAAGGAACCATGCACAGCTGACAGACAGGTATTAGTCGACTAGGGCTAGGGGTTAGTCGACTACACATACTGTTAGTCGACTACTAAAAGTGCCAAGTCAACTGACAGGAGATACAGAGAGTCCAACATAATCTGGAAGCTAAACTAGTCGACTACAAGGAATTAGTTAGTCGACTAATAAGGATATTAGTCGACTAACAGAGTGGGTAAGTCGACTATACAGCCTCTGTCAGTCACTGAAAGGTCTGAGATAAATCTATTCTTCTTCCCAAAAATCTCTACAACACATATAAGGGCTCCAACATGTATAGTCCACACAAATTATCCAACACTCGTATGGTAAACAAGGGATTCCAACATCAAAGATATCTATGCATAACATATTCCTATACATTCAATCATGGTAAAGTAAAGGGACGTCGATCCACATCCAAACATAACGATTTCCACATAAAATCATATATCACAACATATGATACCACATGCACAACATGTAATCACTTGATGAATAAAGAGATGAGGAGAGAGAAACACTCACATGAAATGACGAGGTTTTGGATCCGAATCGCCGTCTGGTCTTCACTGCACGAACCGGTACTGGTCTACGAATCATCATATAGATCGGTCTTCGAATCTCCACTATGTCGGGTCCATATCGAACACAAATCCGAATCTCCCGATATCATGTTTTGAGTCCGAATCACTGCTATGATTCCAAGGAGCTAAAACGCCTTGTCTGTGAAGCCAGGCACATAGAAACAGAATAGGGTTCCTTCCAAAGTCAAGCAATGGTCCTGTATAAGCAGCTTCAGAAAAACTATGGAACAACACAGCTTCTTGAATACGTGCTTCAGGAGCTTTCATAAGCTTCCCATACAGCTTTGGAGATTTTTTTTTCCTCTTCTGCATTAGAGTAAGCCCTGCTAAGAGATCAAAATGTCCAGTGCCCGAGGCTCTATATGCCACAAAATCACCCAATAATCTTGCCACAGAATAAATCGCATCCCCTTCCAAGACATTCAAATATTTTACCCATCCATGCAGCACAAAGCTTCTCGCATACCTTGGTCAAACACCTCTTGGTAGTGAGCTTTCCATGCTGTGTCATGAGTAGCATAAAAGGATCTCCATCTTAACACATCAGACCCCATAATGCACTGCATGATAACCACAAGCCACAAAAGGACAAGAAAAGAAATCATCAAGATTTGCTTCTAGCCTCTTTGTGCAGCATCCTGCCTGTCTTTCCTTCTCCTATCATTGCTTCTGTCCCAACCACAGACTTGCATGTCTCCCCGAGAATAGTGGATGTTATGGCTTGCTGGGCCTTGGCTGCCCCAATCCTGTACAAGATCCTGACCATTGCTACAACAGAAACGATACCCAAAGGCAGCATATGCCAATTGGGGTAGCTCGGAGATAGCAACAACAATGCCCCAATTGTAACCCATCTCAGATTGCAAATGGCTGAAAGAATTGAAACCCATCTCAAGGTCTCTGTGTTTGGCCGTCGATGTTGATGACGCTTTTGCTGCCTCTCGTACGCTGCTATCCTCGCTATTGTTGTTGCCGACGTGAAATACTTGTAACGGTGTCGGAACGGAGGCTTGGCCGTGAGGAGGAAGAGAAGAGTGAGGACGAGGAGGTGTGAGGGCTGGAGATGCTACCATTTCTGCTGGGGGCGCTGGTGTTGTGCAGCAGTAGCTTGACAATAAGATGTTGATGGTGGTGGGGGCTTGGGCGCAAGGTGGACAACATTGTGGCGGCTGTGAGGTTGAAGGAGAGGGATTAGGTTAAGCTCAATATTAGATAGGATTAATTTGTTAGGATTTTATTTAGTTGTTAGGATTTGATATGATTTAGATTTTGTTTTAGATTATAAGGAGTTGGGTTTGGGTTTGATGGGTACAGGTTATTGGGTTTGGGTCTATGCAAATGGGTTGGATTAGGAATCAAGGAAATAGGAAATGGGTATAGGCTAACGGGTCCAAGAATAAAAGGGGTATGCAAAAATCATGGAGGAAAAATAATAGTACAAACACAATAAATACTTTACAAATAAAAATAAAAATACAGTATCTCAACTTAGGGATATTACAATTAGGGCACTTGAAAGTTGACTGTCTAAAGGCTAAAGGGAAGAAGAAGGAGTCTAAGACTGAGCCAAATCTTGCAAAGGTGGTCAGTACTCAGAGCAGTACTTCACAGGCAGGTGGATCAGACTCGGACTCGTCAGTTTTCTCATTCTCTGTCACTACTCCCATCGTTGGCTACTCAGGAGATAATGAGTGAATTTTTGATACTGGTGCTACATACCATGTGTGCCTAATCGGGATTGATTTTCTAGCTTTGAGAAGCTGGAGGGATGTTCAGTCATTATAGGCGATGATCATCCATGTTTCATGGAGGGTGTAGGAACAATCCAAATTAAGATGTTTGATGGGATGTTAAGGGAACTGAAGGAAGTGAGGTATGTACCTCAACTGAAGAGAAACCTAATCTCTGTTGGAGCTTTGGAGGACTTGGGCCTTGTGGTGTCAATTAAGGAAGGAGTCCTTAAGATGACCAAGGCTCGATGGTGGTATTGAAGGCCGTTCGTAGGAACAATCTTTACTACTTGAATGGTAGTACTGTTACAGGACAAGTGTCGGCTTCTACTAATTCAGATGAAGACTCAACCAGGCTATGGCATATGAGGCTGGGACACGCAGGAGAAAAGTCTTTGCAAACTCTTGCAAGATAAGGAGTACTGAAAGTGCCGAACCTGCAAGTTGAAATTTTGTGAACACTGTATCATCAGAAAGAAAACCAAGGTGAAGTTCGGCACAGCACACACACACTGCACCAAGGGGATTCTAGACTATGTTCACACTGACGTTTGGGGACCTACCAAGACTGCATCAATTGGAGGTAACCATTACTTTGTGTCGTTTATTGATGATTATTCTAGGCGTTGTTGGGTATAAATCATGAGACATAAAGGGGAAGTCCTAGAATTGTTTGTGAAGTGGAAGAAGAACTTAGAGAGCAGCACGGGAAGAAAAATCAAGGTCCTCCGTTCAGATAATGGGGGAGAATATAAATCTGATCCTTTCCTTCAGCTATGTCTTGATGAGGGCATAGAGGGACACTTCACAGTGAGGGAGACACCGCAACAGAACGGGGTAGAAGAAAGGATGAACATGACTTTGCTAGAGAAGGTCCGTTGTATGTTGTCCAATGTCGGTTTATCGAAGAATTTCTGGGCTGAGGCTTTGGCATATTCATGCTATCTTGTGAATAGGTTGCCTTCGTCTGCGATAGGGGGGAAACTCCTCTCGAGGTTTGGTCGAGAAAAACAGCTGCTGATTATGATTTGCTAAGGGTGTTTGGTTGTCCAGCCTACTATCATGTCAAGGATGATAAATTAGACCCAAGAATAAAGAAGGGCGTGTTCGTCGGTTTCAAGAAGGGAATCAAAGGGTTCAAGATCTGGGATCCAACGGACAGGAAGTTTCTTCTCAGTAGGGATGTCACATTTGATGAGGCTTCTATGTTGAAGCCTAAGGTCTCTCAGCAGGTAGAGACTAGCAAGACCAAAGATGTATCATAGCAGGTGGAGAATGATGCTAATTCACTTTCTCTAGAAAGTTCAGCATCGCTGAGGATCATACCTAGGGTGACACAGGGTAATGATCAAGCAGATGAGGAAGATGCTGATGATGAAGAGGGTCAAGAACAGGTCATGGGTAATGTTCCTGACTCTACTACAGTTAGAAGACCAAGGAGAAACACTAGAAGATCAGGTTGGCTCACTACAGATATGGTCGTGGCTTATGCACTTCCGGTCGTTGAGGAAGCTATTCCGTCCACCTTCAGAGAAGCTGAAATCAGTTCAGAGTCGAAGATGTGGAGAGCAGCCATGGAAGAAGAGATGAATCTTTTTACAAGAACGACACTTGGGAACTCACAAGGTTGCCCAAAGGGAAGAAGACAATAGGCTGTAAGTTGGTGTATGCAAAGAAGCAGGGATCTCTCAAAGAAGATTTGGTGCGCTACAAGGCCAGATTGGTAGCAAAAGGCTATGCTTAAAGGGAAGGAATTGATTACAATGAGGTATTTTCTCCTGTTGTAAAGCATTCGTCAATTCACATCTTATTGGCTTTGGTGGCACAGTATGAGTTAGACCTTGATCAACTTGATGTAAAGACCGCCTTTCTCCATGGCGATCTAGATGAAGAGATCTACATGTCTCAGCCAACAGGGTTCAAGACTTCAGGGAAAGAAGATATGGTATGCAAGCTGAAGAAGTCACTGCATGGGTTGAAACAGTCTCCTAGACAGTGGTACAAGCGGTTCAACAGTTTCATCAGAGGAAAGAAGTACACACGTAGCCACTATGACCCATGTGTGTATTACAACAAGCTACCGACAGGGGAGTATATATTTTATTACTACTGTATGTAGATTATATGCTTATTGCTTCAAGGTCTAGATCTGCAATTGATGCACTGAAGAGGGACTTATCTTCTGAGTTTGAGATGAAGGATCTTGATGAAGCAAAGAAGGTGCTAGGCATGAAAATTACTCAAGACCGAAGGGTTGGCAGAGTGAGCTTGATACAGAAGGGGTATTTGTAAAAGGTACTTAAGAGGTTCAACATCGGCAAGGATGCGAAGTCTATAAGTACACCACTGGCTCCTCATTTCAAGTTATCTGCTATGATATCTCCAAAGAATGTTTAAGAACGTGAGTACATGACTCACGTCCCATATGCTAGCGCAGTTGGTAGTCTTATATATGCTATGGTGTGTACAAGAGCAGATCTGTCACAAGCTGTCTCTATGGTCAGTAGGTACATGCATGATCCGGGACAGGGTTATTGGGAGGCAGTGAAGTGGATTCTGCGGTACATCAAAGGTACCATTGATGTTGGTCTGGTATTTGAGAAAGACTCCACAGGGAAGCAGGATTGTATCGGATATGTTGATTCCGACTATGCTTGTGACCTTGACAAGCGCCGGTCTACAACGGGGTATGTCTTTACATTCTCTCAAGCACCGGTGAGTTGGCGCTCTATTCTACAGTCTACCGTCGCATTATCTACTACAGAGGCCGAGTATATGGCCATGACGGAGGGTATGAAGGAGGCAATTTGGCTTCAAGGCTTGCTTGATGACTTGGGGGTGGATCAGGATCTTCTGAAGATCAACTGTGACAGTATGAGTGCTATTATTTAGCCAAGAACCAGGTATATCATGCACGGACGAAGCACATCGACGTCAGGTTTCATTTTGTTCGGGAGATTCTAGATGAGGGTGATATTGAGCTGTTGAAGATTCACACATCAGAGAATCCCGCCGACATGCTTACCAAGGTGGTGTCAGGAGTCAAATTTGTACTTTGTAAAACTTTGCTCCATGTCCTTTATGTAGCATGAGCTTGTTGAAGCTCCTTTGGATGAACTACGGATGGCTTGATCCCTTGGGCAGGGTACGTAGGCAACCACACTGGTGCAGCCACTTTTGAGTCGACGGTTCGTATATTTCAGTTCGGCTCAGATTTGGAGAAATCTTCACCGAGGTGGAGAATTGTAGGAAGAGAGAGGAAGTCGAGGAAGTCAACGAGGTTCAGCAACAGCGCAGCAGGGAAGCAGCAGCAGCAGCAGTGGCACGGTCGACCGAGCCGGTCGACCGTTGGGAAGCAGCAGCAGTAGCACGGTCGACCGGCCCGGTCGACCGTTGTGCACAACGTGCACAAGGTTGTAGCAATCGACCGCCCGGTCGACCGACTGAAAGTGCCTAACTCTCGGTTAGGCACGGTCGACCGCACGGTCGATCGGTGCCTATGGTCGGTCGACCAATCGGTCGACCGACAGTCGGGTCGAGCTATTTCGGGAAAGTTGCTGAATTGAAAATCTGCTCAAGTTGGGAATTTTTTCTTAGGATTTTCCTGGGGTATATGAGAGAGGTAGAGCTCTCTTCATTAGTAAGGCTTGTAATACTGTAATACTTGTATTGATTCACAAATCAATAGAAAATCTCTCTTCCTTGCCCCGAGGACGTAGGCGAAATTGGCCGATCCTCGTTAAATCTGGTTTTGTGTTCTTCTCATTGATTGTTTGTTATTTACTGTTGGTGGTACTGTTATTTTGCATCTAAGATGTAGGGTTTCCTCTGCGTGGTTGTTGTTCGGCGCACACAATTTTGTCATAGCTGCGTACCCATTTCATATCCGTGTGTTTTTGCAGATTAGAACCTGTCATTATCGAGCTTGAGCGACAACGTGCACCAGTTGTAGTCATTCTCATCAGGTCTATATGTTTTCTCTCTTCTATTTATGCTTCTAATTGCGATTTTGATTGAAATATTTCACTAATTAAAATTTCAATTTGGTGCAGGCTGTGTTAAGAGCGCTATATGCATATTTTGCAGACAGGCCATTGAAAGAAGTCCCCCATATTGAGGTAAATGAGAAAAAACTCATATCTTTTTGCTATCTCTGCTTCCAAGAAAGTGATGGAAAGGAAAGAGCATGCGGCATGCGCCTTCCATTTTTTTTGGTTGCTAAAGAAAGTAGAGGCTGAAAAACAGAAAAATAAAAATGAGAGCTATGTCCGGAATATAGTGAAAAATGAAAGAAGAGAATCTCTCCTTGGTGGTTACATGAATGGATGATCATGAGTTGTTTTTGCCCCCACTTACCCATATGTCCGTTCATACCAAGTTTAAGCTATTATTCATTATGCTTTATGTAGGTACCTCTTCATACCGTAATTGAGATTCAGATGGGGGTGACTGGTGTGCAAGAGAAAAGATACAAGCTCATGGATTGAGCTCTTGGAGAGACATAGAAAGCTAGTAAAGACATATTGCTTCCTTTCCATAGATCTCTAAAATGAGACTGGCGGCACCATTGCATGTTCCTAATTTAATATTCTGTATCATCTGTAGTTGGTGAGATGTAACCTCAACGGAAATCATCTTTACCACGTGTATCCACATTTGACTGATACAAATGTCATTCGTTCTTGGTGCCAGAGTAATTTGGTACCTTTGCAAATTTCAGTTTCTTATGTGTATTCAGAAGCTTCTACAATTTATGCAATTACCATTCATTAAAGATGAAAAGGGAAGGAACAGCTTGTACATAGTATTTTAAAATAAAGCACAATTTTGATTTTCTCATACAAAATATATTTATAGTTTATTTTATTTTTAAATATCATTACTGGTTTATATTCATGAAGATCGTTGTTACTGTTTGTTATTCTATCTGACATATATTTTTCGAAATGTGAAGATAGTTTGCGAGAGAAATGTTTTTGCAGGCCTCAGACTGTTGAGATCAAAACTAAGGTGTAAAATGTCAACTCTCATTTCAGAGTTTGTTCAATGTCAACTCTCATTTCAAAATTTATTCATTATTTGTTGCTGCAAATGTGAAACAAGTCAGGATCACTGAGGACAGAGATTTGCTCTATACTTGTAGGTCATCTTTACTTTTACTAGATGTCTCTAATGCGGAAACAGATTGGAGAATTTTGCAGGAAATGGCAAAGCCATCGATTATGGTACAAATTTCTAATCAATGATGATTTGCGTAGCTCTTACATTACAGAAATAGAACTATTTGCTATTGTCCAATGAGGTCTCATTGCTTCTCTCACCTGCTAAAACTTATTTATTTCCATCTTCCCAAGTATTTTACCCTTTAAAATTAATTGTCTTCATGTTTAGTACCTAAAATTCTGTGCTCACATTTGTGTTTGCATTTTTTTTTTGATTAGATGCCTGAGATTCTACTGTTGTCATCTATATTTATAGATGAGAGGATCCTTGGATTCTTTACACTGAACCTGTTGCGTTTTGCCATGAACAGCATTGTTGAAAGCATCAGGCCTTCTCTCTCTAACCTCTCCAATGAACTCAGTATTCAAGTTCTGGAAGTTCACTCACAAAATGAAACTATTGTCTAACTGTTGCTGGCAACACTTGTATCTTTCTTGCTAATCCTACTGCTGCTATACATTTCTGCTGTATGCTTCAGGGTTGAGCCCTCGGAGGAGTCATTTCTTCCCATCTCTGGTTCTACAGCCGGTATTGACTGCGCTGTCTGCTTAAGTGTGTTGGAGGACAATGGCACGGCTGTGAGGCTGATCAAGTGTAAGCATTGTTTCCATGCTGCTTGCATCGGTGCCTGGTTCATGTCTCGTCCCATATGCCCAGTTTGCAGAGCCCCTAGGAGATTTGTCTTTGGCACCAATAAGCTCGGTAGAAGGGACGGTGACTGAGATGGCCTGTGAGATAGAAGGAAGCAGAGGAGGCGAAGTTGGGGCTGATTTATGTTGTGATTTAGGAACGTTTGATGGCCAACGTCCTCTATGTTTCCTGAGGATCGGTCGGTATATGAAGGATGCTGCCATGGGAGGGTGACTGTTAACAGGCCACTGGCGCTTTACTGAGTAGGATAAACGATTTCTTTTCTTAACGAATAAGGTGGATAACTCGTTCTAAAGCCCTTCTCCTCTCTAATGGATAACGAAGAAATTCTCTCGTTATGCTAGTTGGAGGCATACTGAAGTAGTGTTACTTGAGATTTGCCGCATGTCTAATCCCAATGCCTTCTCGAGTTAAATTTTGCAATTTTTTTATTTTCACCTTGTCGTAAATGGTCGTGTTTTAGGTTTATAGGCTTCTTACAGGAGGTGGTCACAGCGAAGAGGCTGATTTGAATCTGAATTGAAAGGCCATTCCAACATCAAATTTATATTAATGATTCTACTCGTAAGAACATAGTTGGTAAGACGTGTGATTTGCGACAGAGAAACTGCAAATTCAAGTCATGTTTTCGGCTACAATAAAAGAAACTTTAGGTGTAAAAGACATCTTATGTTTAAGAAAGACAAAGAAAATAGGTTTTTTAGATATGAAGTTGGCGGTCCATTTGCAACCCGCATCTCCTAATTAATTTTTAATTCATGGTGGTCAGCAGAAATTCATGCTAGCTACTCGTTTAGTATGCTGTATTTGTTTGACTTATTAGATAAGTAGGATATTGCCGAGTCTTTGCTAAGTCATCTGTTTCGAATTCTTGTTTGGCATATGGTTCCTCTGGTAGCCACTTCTTCAATAGACTTTTATCTGTTTCCTTTCTATTTAGGAGAATACAAGGTCTCAAATTCGAAAACCCCATCGAATACATGTTTTGGTAAATATGTTAGCTGCATACATTAAATACATACTTGATATCTACGCATCACTAGTCCCCCACAAGTGGTATTCCGGTCAGCTATGAGCTCGTAGGAGCTCTGTTCACTCACATGCCGTCAGTTCGATTCTTGGCGTTGACATATTTATAATACATTTAATTCCAGCTACCGTGACCACTGATTAGCTTTCCAGTGTGTACAATGATCTCGCTTTAAATTTATAATACATTTAATTCCAGCTACCGTGACCACTGATTAGCTTTCCAGTGTGTACAATGATCTCGCTTTAAAAGAATTACGATGAACATTTTTATCTTCAGAAGTAGAAGGCTTAATTCTATCACTGGCCTCAAAAGAGCATTAGGGGAACATCAACATAATTATGTCTCCTGGTCAATCACAAAGCTGATTATTACACTTTAATCAATTCTATCACTGGCCTCAAAAGAGCATTAGGGGAACATCTGCAAACCTTACGAGATTAATATATGATTAATACACACAAATGTATTTAAACCGTTGGTTGAGTAAAATATTATTTTAAAAGTTGTCATGGGAAAAGTTTCACTTAAAAATCAAAGAGAGGTGGACTGTGGACACAAAGTCACGGAACAGAAGGAAAAAGTATAGCTTGATCCAATCACTCTTCACATGAGGCGAGTGACCCAATATTATTCAATAATTATAAATAGTAAATAATAATAGAAGCATGACCTCTTGTTTTCAGACTCTCGGGATTTGCTCGCATTTGCTTGCTTCACAATAATAGCATTAAATTAAATTAAATTAAAAGAAAGAGATGATGCCGTCGCCTCCACGAGATTCTCACTTCTACCTCATCTCCTACTAATAGACTGAATAAAGTGGTACAAAATGCAGAAATACATAAATAAGAGAGGTCCTTTGCTGTATATACCTCTCCAATTATGGTATTTAAATTGTGCATCTTTAAATATTTTGCATGTAGACATGTACTTCTATTGCAAGAAAATTGAGAGGTTAAAAAAAAAAAAAGTTGGGAGTGTCTCTGTATATGGTCACACGGTAAGCTGTTGGATTTGCTCTTTTATGAGTATCGATTCGAATTCATGGAGTGCGAAATATGTGAATAGAGTGAGTGTAAGCTGACAGTTAACCCACAAACTTCTTCTGAAAAAAAATAAAAATAAAAAAAGAAAAGAAAAGTTGGAGCTAGTTAAAATTTAATAGCTCACCTTTAAAACTCTAAATAAACAAGCAAGCTCGGAGTCACATGTGGACATTGACAGGGATAGTAAGTGCAAATAACCTCTTAAACAATTCCCCCCTCTTCCCTGTTCTCTGGATTGGAGCCACTCAAGCATGCAAAAAAATTGGTCCCCAACCCTAATTCCCTGCGCCATCTCCGACTCCCCCACCACCCCAGGGACCCCTCTCCCAACACAACAAACCCTCCCCCTCTCTAGCCCCCAAAATCTCCCTCTTTATATAACCGTACAATTACTTCACCAAGTGGATAGAAGTAGCATCAGAAGTATGTCCAACATTAACGCTCCTAACTACGATCGTAGTAGTCAGGATGTTGGCACATACCCTTACAATGGAAAGGTCTTACTTGCCACGGTCATACTTCTATCAATCGCCGTCTTCTTCGTAATTCTCCTCCATACTTACACCGTTGGTTCCTCAGACGGACGCCTGTCATCGCATATGCAGTTTTTGAGCCATTTCAAATGACCCTGGCCGGCCTCACTAGGCGAATCGACGAGGCGACGTTTTTTTCTAAAGGGCTAGATGCTAAGATTGTTGCTTCTCTCCCTATGTTTGTTTGTGAGAAGAAAGAGGGTGAGAGTACAATGGATTGTGTTCTGTGCTTGAGTGTGATGAGGAGGGTGTAGGGAGAGAGGAGATAGATGAGATAGAGGAAGATAGTACAGAGATCGGAAGACAAAGGAGTGAGAAATGGCGCATGCAGCAGGCTACAACAGTGCAACGGTCGACCGATGCAAGGAGCCAGTCGACCGCCCAGTCGACCGGTGTGCGCAAGGTGCACAGACGCAGAACGATTGACCGCCCGTTCGACCGTTGCATGAAAGCGGTCGACCGACTGAAAGAAGCCAAGTCTCGGTTGGAGAGGGTCGACCGTGGCATGGGTCGGTCGACCGGCGGTTGACCGACAGACGCGTTTTCTGCTGTCCTTTATAGATTCGGATTCTTTTTCTGGTTGGGATCGAATTCAATCGAGATTTCCTAAAAACCCAAGGACTCTGTGGCTATAAATAAGGGCTAGAGCCCTCATGTATTGTATCCCTAAAAAGTTCCCTCTATATTAGTTTGTATTGATTGTTGAATCAATAAAATCTCTCTCTTACCCCGAGGACGTAGGCACGTTGCCGAACCTCGTTAAATACTGTGTTGATTGCTTTTCTTGATTGTTCTCTGTTCTTATCGTGTTGGTTACATCTCCGGCTGCATCAGTCTCTGCCTGATTGGTGGATTCCTCAGAGAGGTTGTTATCCTGCGTACAACAGAGGGTGAGGTTGGGAGAGTGTTGCCTAGATGCAATCATGTGTTTCATGTTGAGTGCATTGACATGTGGCTTCGGTCGCATTCTATGTCCCCGATTTGTAGGGATCAAGTGAAGGGGGAGGAGTCGGGCTCGGTGGGCGGTGACGAGGCGGCGGTGGTGGTGGTGGGAGAGGAGTTGGGTGGAGGGAATGGAGAAGGGGAAGGTAACGCAACCGTTGAGTTGCCACTCGATTCAGCCAGTTTTGGTCAGATCGTGACGAAGGTGACGAGTCATCGGCGTCCTCGTCGTTCGCCTCCTCCTCCTCCTCCTCGTCGTCATCATCTTCTTCTTCTTCTTTGAGTTGTTCACTAAAGACAATGATGAGCAAGAGTAGATCATAGAGCAAGGTGTTTCCATCAGTACTTGTAAATTGAGTTAGGTAGTGCGCTGGTTTAATCTATGTTTTTTTTCTTCCTTTTTTTTTGCCCCCTTCATGTTTTCAAAATCTCATTATTTAATTCCATCTAAATGGTTGTTATTACGTCATTATCTTTCTCGTATTTTGACTGCTTTATTGTTATTATAAAACATGAGCTGCAAATAAGGGCTTATACAAAACTTCAAATCATTGACATGGATGTTTTGACTAAAAAGATGACTGTCCACTATTTTTTATAAAAAGATAAGATTTAAATTCCAGTTTTTTTTTCAGGTTGCAAGTAGACTCACTGAACTACTAAAATGCGTCAGTTTTATCTAAAGAGATGAGAAAGCAAAAGATTTTGTTTATTTGACTCGTTTGGGGATTGCAATTCCATGATTCTTTCCATGGTAAATGATGCGTATATAACTGCCATCCGTTCGTTTAAGGAACTGAGATGGTCAATAAAACGAATTTTTTTTTACAAATAATTGCACCATTAGGCGGCTAATCAATGAGCTTAAATCTTATAATTGCTGATTTTTATTCATGCTATTTGGTTACTTGGTGGAATTGAGTTCCAATTCTTGTTGTTGGGTTGAATGAAATTGGGATTTCAACTTATTTTATATATATATATATATATAATATATATATATATATATATATATATATATATATATATATATATATTATATATATATATATATATGAGAAAATGTATATCAGCCTGCGGGCTGAGAGTACTCTCTCAGCCTGCGGTGACGTGGCTCAATTTGTTACCTCACTGACTTGCGGCCCGCTTTTAGGAAGAAGTTAAATTACCAAATACCCCTTTTCGATAACTTTTCTTATTGTTTATTATTATTTTTTCCCCTTTTTTTGCCGCTCTTTATAGGATTTAGGTTATTGTATATAAATTAATTTTCGCCCTATTTCCTTACCTCTTTTTTGAAAGATCTACTTTCTCCTTTTCAGCCTGCGATAAAATTTTTTCTGAAAATATAAAATCTTTTCAGATCAATTTTTCAGCCTGTGATAAAATTCTACTTTATAGTTTAATTTTTTTGTATATAATGTAGTCAGAGTCTTTGGTCGCAGTGTACATTTAAACTGCGACCTTAGTCAGAGACTTTGGTCGCTGTGTACATTTAAACTGCGACCTTAGTCAGAGACTTTGGTCGCAGTGTACATGGTTAATTGCGACCAAGGTCGCAGTGTTGTTATTGATAAAGATGGCCAGCAACTGCAATCTAGGGTTGCATTACATGGACTGTGACTTAGGTCACAGTACGTGCTGAGGGGACGCGACTTGGAGTCACTCCGAGAGACGCGGCCTGTCATAAAGATTTTATGAGATCTTTAAACGTCAAGTCTACGTTGACGAACCCGCACCATTCGTTGTTTCCCGAAGCGGTTGTCTACGCGTCGGCTCTTCATTGGGTTTAGGCGTTAATGTCTTTTAATGCCAACCGGCGCTGGCGGTTGGAGACCAGCGTCTTCGACGCTTCCCGAAACGTCCATTGGACTTCGATAGTCGTGCGATCATTAAGGCCGACGGTTCTGATTAATGAACCATTAATTATGGTTATTATGGGCTGCCTATAAATAGGGCTCACCCTCTCCCTTTAACAGCCCATAATTAGACTGTTTTCTTTCGAGAGCAATTGCTCTGAGAATTTCCGCCTTCTTCAGAGTCTCTAACAGGGGCCTGCCTCCATGGATGAAGATGACCCTATGGACGAACTTGATCGATGTTCGTCCACAAGTGAAGAAGTCATAGACCTCATCGTCCACAAGGAAGAAGTCATGGTCTTCGTCGTTTACAAGGGAAGAAGTCATGATCCCTGACGAGGACTTAACCCTCACCAAGATCTCCTCGGACTTGATGCACCAGTCAAGCTTGCTGGCATGGCATGGTCAGAGTGGGTATGGCGGCGGGGATGTGGTGGATATAGTGGTGGGTAGCATACCCTGTGAGGTCTCAAAACCTCCTCTCTTACCCCAGAAGTGACATCGAGGAAACTCCATGCTCACTGGATAACCTTCTGGTGGAAGAGATGTTCATCAACGAAGGATCGTATCCCGCCACTTTGGAGGGTCAGGTGGAATCGGAGGATTCTGCTGCCACCAGACCTCAATAACACCATTGCTCTTAGTCAACAAGGGCTCTTTTGATGTTTAGTCGTGCATCACAGTGCAATCGGCTTCGATCGTCGCCACAGTGTCCAATCCTCGTTTGGCGCCCTCCCAAACATCCTGTACTTAGAATCATATGCAGCTTTAAGGAGTGAGTGCAGTCTCTGAGAGAGAGAGGGACTTCTTTGTACTGCTGTATTGTAACACTCAATCTTATTGTATAAGAGAGCGTTTTGTATCATTTTCACATGCCTGAACATAAATGCCTGGACATAAATAAAAAGCATATTTGTTTTTTTAATAAACTACGACCTTGGTCGCAGCCATGCATTGCAAACAAAACAACTTGGACCAGAGACGACACTGCGACCAAGGTCGCATAAGACTATCGACACTGCGCCAAAGACTGCGACTAAGCAACTGTTGCGGTGACGTGTCACCTCGTCGCAGTGTTGTTGATTAAGACTATAGACCAGCAACTGCGATCAAGGTCGCAGTGTATTTATTAAGTCTGCGTCCAGCAACTGCGACCAAGGTAGCAGTGTTGTTGTTGATTAAGACTATAGACCAGCAACTGCGACCAAGGTCGCAGTGTATTTATTAAGTCTGCGTCCAGCAACTGCGACCAAGGTAGCAGTGTTTTGTTGATTAAGACTATAGACCAGCAACTGCGACCAAGGTCGCAGTGTATTTATTAAGTCTGCGTCCAGCAACTGCGACCAAGGTAGCAGTGTTGTTGTTGATTAAGACTATAGACCAGCAACTGCGACCAAGGTCGCAGTGTATTTATTAAGTCTGCGTCCTTTCATTTTAAAATTTATACGGGTGAAGTAATATAATTATTAATTGTGTCCATGGTCGCAGTATAATCGTTTAGCGTAAAATATTTAAATGAAGGTTTGTAACAATTGTACAGCATTTCAACTAAGACATAGTAGTAAAAAATGTAATTCACACAATTAACCTTAGAAAACAGATTTATATATATTTAAAAAAAATAAAATACAATTTTTAAACTTCTAATCCTCGTCATCACCATCGTAATCAGATTCGTCGTCAAGAGTCATGCTTTCGTCTTCTGTATCGCTTTTCCGTCTCTTCCTCCTCTTCAGCGACAGTCTCCTCTTCGCTTTCTTCCTCTTCATGTTTGTGTTTTGGTTCACAAATGAAGTCCCAGAACGGGTCGTCTGTATCAAGCTCAGATTCTGACCCGTAGCGAGGCATCGGTTCAGAACTATACATCCAATCATCATTAGATGATTGGCTTCTTTCCGGTGAAGACGGTGGTAAAGATATTTTTTGAATCTATTTTCCGAACAGTGAGAGTAACGAGTTTGAGCAAAAATAACTTAGTATGTTTTTAATCCTTTGCTGATGACCCTTTATATATTTTTTAATCTCGGAATTCCAAAAGGTTTAAGCTCTCGGACCACGTGAATATCTGTCAAATATATTTTCTACCTTTTCCCAAAATTTTATACTTCCTAGGTGACTGTTCAATTATCCAAAACAGATTAAAAGTTAATACACTATAATTTTAAATTACTTTGAACTCCAAAACAGTTCATTATTGCGACCATAGTCGCATTGGGAACTGATAAATGATTAAGTAACTGCGACCATAATTGTCAACTGTTAGTCATCAAATACTGTCCTTCGTATAATTTCTGAATGTTGTCTGATACTCCTATGAACAATTAAATTGGTTTTTTACATATATTATGCGATCATGTACTGCGACTATGATCGCATAACCGCGACTATGGTCGCAATACTTAACGAGAGCGATAGTATAATCACAGTTTACGTATTATTTTATAATCTTTTTGTTCTTTATTTGTGACTGTTTCTGAATAAGGACCGATTATTCAGTCGCAGTTCAATGTATCTTTTTATCTCAGCAGCCTATAAACTATGAATTATTTTTACTTATTGCATGCGTAGTAGGACTGCGACTATAGTCGCAGTGTTTAAGAACAGCGGTCGCAGTTTCATATGTAATTAAAAAGAGTTTATAAGTTAATACAGTGAGAAAGAGACCTTACAAAAAAAAGAGAATTAAAAGCTTTTTAAAGAAGACAAATATTTCGTCGTCTTTATCAGAAGATCAGAAGATCAGGAAATCCTAATCCTCGTCATTATCACCATCATAAGCAGATTCGTCGTCTTCATTCTCCTGGTCTTCCTGTTCATCACTTATTTCCTCATCATCTTCCTGTTTCTGAGTTTTTTTTTCACCGATAAACTCCCAGAATGGATCGTCTATATCAAGCTCTTCGTCCGACCTGTTTGAGAAAGCGAGCCTACAGCATCAGAGGACATGCTTTCATTAAGCATGTCTCCGTCAAGTGGCAGAGGAATAATGTCTTCCTCACTAACCCACATGAAAACTTCATCATCCTCATGAATAGAAAGATCAGTTAATACATTATTTGATGTAGTGAGATAGTCAAAAGGAGTGAAGTCCAGACTGGTATCAGATTCACTAGAATATCCTGAAGAAAAAGGACCGGTGGGGGACGATTGAAGTTGAAATCTAAGTGTTCAGAGGAAGAAGATGGGGAATGAATTTTTTTTGAAAGTTTTTGTAATCAAATTGAAAAGGAAGAGCAAAAATATAGTTTGTAGGTATGAGATAATATATTAGTTACAAGCATTATATAAAGATCAATATTTGTGGAAGAACATGAATAGTAATAATAGTTGTTACAGGTGACTGTTTGAGTATGGTAAGAAGTGGTAAAAAAAAATTTAAATATTTAATTGAAGATTTATTGCGGGAGAATTCGAAGAGTTTTTTTTTCCAGAGGTTTAATACGTGAAGTACAAATTAACTTTTATAGAATTGTTTTGCCTATATTTTTAAATTACGTATGGTGCACATCTTTCCTTTCTCGAGATTAACATTAGTGCGTCTCTTTTTTCTAGACTATTGTTGTATCACGGTAGATAAATATTAATTACTTCATTTAATTCAGTTTAATTAATATAGTAATTTTTTTAAGATTTGATATACGCGAATTGATCTCAGGTCGCATGGCTGAACTACCTTGTAAAATTATAAAAAATCTTGTACATAAGGCATGAGAAAGAAGATTGCGACTTTGGTCCCAGTACTGAAGGAGGTCGCATTGCTATACGATAGCATGTTTCCTACGGTATTCTTTATTCTGTATTAAGTCTGCGACCATGGAATGTTTTTTTACTTTTCAATGCTAGAAGTCGCAATCGTCATATAAAAGGGGTATTTTTGTCAATTTGTTTCACGATTGTTTAGGCGGGATTTTTTGATTTTTTTGGCGCCCACACTCTGCGGCCGATGTGTGGCATATATTCAGCCACGTCCCGCCGGCTGAGAAACTCTCTCAGCCTGCAGGCTGAGGTACAGTAACCCCATAATA